>LNAC01000696.1:316431-525291 GCA_002007465.1 Ailurus styani | reverse complement strand
CGCGTGTTGCATGGAGCAGTGGGTGTGGTGCATAAACAATGAATCTTGGAACACTGAAAAAAATAAAATAAAATAAAAAGAATTTAAAAGCTGGGGGTCAGGAAGAGGGGCAGCACTCATGATTCAGTCACCTCTGGCATCTGCATGTTGTACCGAGACACTCAGAGTGAACAAAGTGCAGAAACTTGCAGATTGAAATCGGGATGAAATCATGATCCAGGGTGTGAGATTTTTTTTTTCTATTAGAAAAAAGGAAGAATGGGCTTGAGAGATTGTTCCTTGTATGGATGGAACTTAAAAGCAGGTGATATAGGAAGCCTCATTCGGATGCCCCCTGGGTGTTTACATCCTCCTGGGAAAATTTGGTGGTTTTCCCAAGGAAGGGTCAAACCTGCTCAGGAAATTCTAAATCACATCAATTTTTCCTATGCAACTCCAGAAGCCGGTTTCTGGTTTAAAACCTTGGAACTTGCTAGGAGTCTTTTGCTCTTGCTGTGTGGACCCCAACGGAAAGGTATTATAAAATGTTATTGCAGCCATAAAAGCCCTGTGGATTGAGAGGGAAGAAAATGCAAGTAGACATTATAAAAGATTACTTTTTGTGCCACTAATGATCACTTTTGGTTTTCCTGAACACTCAGGAAAGAAAGAGTGCTCACAGGAAAGGAATTTGTTGCAAAAGAATAATTATCCAGTATATTACACAGCACGGTAGAGTTAAAATGAGTATGAGAAAGTGCAGTATCTAACCAACCTTTGGAGTTACTGTAATAGTTTGATTCAACTTCTCAGACAGAATGCTGAGCAACTAGATAGTTTTGCCCAAAGGATCAGACTACAGTTGTTTTGAAAGTTTCTTGGGGGAAATGCAATTAGTGACAAGATTTAATAAAGCCAAAACAACTGAATGTGATGAAATGAGCCCCTATTCTTTTGTTCTTTCTATGTAATGTAAGAAAATAGCAAGAAAACAATTACATTATAACTAAATGAATTAAACAAAGCTCCAAAACATAAATTAGAATTTAACTATGCCATTAAAAACTAATTTAATTTGCAAGCCATCATTACTAGATAATAAAGACCCATCGCAAAATGTACAACAATATCTTGTGAACATGTGAAAAAAAAACAAGTAATAAATCTCATTGAGCAGATGAGTTTCTGTTACATTAGCAGATAAAAATGCTGAATGGATGTTTCAGTATATAATGAAAACTAGCAAGAAATGGAACAATTGGTTTTCTTTTTTTTGAGGAAGGGGGGAGACTTAAATGTTTTATAGTTAAAGGAAGGCCTGAAGGAAAGTTAGAGAAGCACACACAGTGTATGGATTTGGTGTAATGAAACCTGCTCTCAAACCAAGACAAAGAAAGGGCATTTAAATATTTGTCAATATATGAAATATAGTATAGTCTACTTCATTCAAGTGCCAACAGTATCTTGTTTTAGCTAATTGAAAATCTGATGGCAAATGCAGCCTTTTCCCTATGGTGTATCTTATTAAATTGTGCTGGAAAAAACAAGGTACACATAAAAAATTCAAGAGATGTGAATAAAAAATGTGTTTCTTCTGGGGTTATTATTTTAAAACTTAGAAAATATCATTAACATTTCCTTATCTGATTATAACACAATGAAAATGAGTTTCAGAAAACTCATTTTATTGGAAATGAGTTTTAAATGTATATCCTGTAATAAAATAGCTTATAAGCAGTATTTCCCCTGGCCCCATACCTGTACTGGGTCGCGGGCAGAGCCCAGTAGGAGCCTGCAGGTAGAATCCAACACCCATTTACTGACAGTCATCATGGAGTACTGCCAGCAGATGGCAGTATAACCTTGTTTTTTTTCAGTCAGTCTGTGCCAGCATTTGAAATGAGCATAATTTTTATGGCATTGCTGCATTAATATAGGGTAGAAAAAAAAACTTCTGTATTTCCCCTGCTTGTGTCATTTACTTTGAGGTTCAGTGACTGTGCAGTGGTCCACTTTTGAAGGACCTGACATCACGATGCTCTCATACAGGTTTTTACAAACTGTCACAGGCTTAATTATTGTGGTAATAATTTTATTAAATTTCTTAGTGATTTGATAGAGTTGGACATGCTCATTGTTAGAGACTGAATGTTTGTGTCTTCTTCCCCACTCATATGTTTAAGTCCTAACCCTCAGTGTGAAGAGATGAGGAGGCAAGGCCTTTGGGAGGTCATTAAGTTCACATATAGCCATGAGGGTACAAACCCCATGATGGAATTAATGCCCTTATGAGAAGTGGAAGAGACACCAGAGTTTGTCTCTCTACCACGTGAGGATATAGCAAGAGGGTGGCTATCTGCGCCTTGATCTTGGACTTCCAGCCTCTATAACTGAGAAATAAATGTCTGTTGTTTAAGCCACCCAATCTATCATATTTTGTTATAGCAGCCCAGACTGGCTGAGACACTCATTTACATTTTATATTCTGTTGTGAAATCTTCATGTTGAAAAGAGTTAACATCTAGCTTAAATACTACCCCACCTGTGCAGCCGTCCTAAATTACTCCTCACTAGATTGTAAGCTTCTCAGGGACAAATGTGATAGTTTTGTTCTTTTATTTATTTATTTATTTGTTTATCTATCTATCTATCTATTTATTTATTTAAAAGATTTTATTTATTTATTTGACACAGAGGGAGAGAAATCACAAGTAGGCAGAGAGGCAGGCAGAGAGAGAGAGGAGGAAGCAGGCTCCCTGCGGAGCAGAGAGCCCGACGCGAGCCTCGATCCCAGGACCCTGAGATCATGACCTGAGCCGAAGGCAGAGGCTTTAACCCACTGAGCCACCCAGGCGCCCGACAGTTTTGTTCTTGAACCCTGACACTTCACCCAGTGTTGGGCATTTTGTTTTTACTCAAAAAAATTTGTTGAACTGACTCAGGTCTAGTCTGAAGGCTCACAAGAAGTAAGTTTTTACCTATTGTTCCCCTTTGCAGAGCTACTAAAAGAAGTATTTAAGGCAAAGCCAGGAATGTTTGCCTTGCAAATGTAGCAAAATACCCCTAAATTTATTTTGCTGAGCATAAAGAAAGTTTACTGATCATAGTAATCCATAGAAAATGGTAATATTGAGCGTTATTGCCCAACTCTGAAATGGGGCTAGTTTCCAACATAGGAACTTTCTTACAGTTCATTACCAAGAATGAAAAAATTTTAAATCTAATGAAATGGCAGGGGAGACAGAATGTCAATACTAAGGTGAAATGAACCTTTAAATGCAGAATTATCAATAAATGTATTATTGATTTGGGGAGAGTAGTCATAGATACAGTCATTTATTTATGAAACCACTTACTTTTTGTAAATGGTTCATTGCAGAAGGAGTGAGGAAAGACTATGTTTCATTTCAAAATACTGGATGCAAAAAGATGAAATAATTGTCCAAATGACCCTTTCACCGACTACATTTCCTTTATTTATATTACTTTTAATGCCATAGTGTTCTTTATTATGTTATATTCTAAGTGACATCTTAAAATTTCTAAGTTGGAAGACGCCATCTATAAACTACTATGAATATGGAAACATTTACTGAGCCCCTGGGACTTTTAGCTGGAGAACATTCTCCCCACAACTCAAGTTTACTTGTCTTCACGATGAGATTTACAGGTTTCGTGTGGCAAAGAGGAATGTCAGTGCTGTGCGTCTCCCATTCCTCACTGCAATAGCATCTTGCTAGCACCAATTTCGGGACCCTCTTGTCTTTAGAGGAGAAGGATTCTTCCTGGCAGAGGATTTTCCTGTCAACACTTGGGCAGACCGTGTGGATTACAGGGCCCCGGGTGCATGTGTTCTGCTCAAGTTGTGATTGCTTAGTACCCAGGCGGCGCACTCATTCACACGCTCCTAGGTTTTAGCCTTGGCAGGTCTTCTTTCGACATAATTCATTCAAATGTAATTCATAAAAGGAAAGGAAGAGGCTGCTGAATTTGAAACAGACTTTTCCTAGTCCTTTTGCATTTGAAAAGTGTTCTTACAATTTATTTTTAGTGATTTAGATTAATACAGGCCCAGTGAACAGTTAAAGCTTTGTAAAGCGTTGTTATATAGGGAGGAAAACTGAGATACCTGAGGAGTTTTGTGTATCAGTGATCCCTTTGTTGTAGAAATGAGGAGGACGATTAGCTACTTATCTTTGGTTTTTTTCCTCCTAAAGACAAATAAAAAATGGAAAGTAAGATATGCTTTGAATGTGACCGTTCCCATTATAAATGTTATTATTATTATTATTAGTGGTGGTGAGTACAGGCCTCGGGAGGGGGTAAATCACATTTGATGTCATTGGGCTGATGATTTGAGGAACAGTGATTTTAGTCAGTTGCAGCCAGGTCATTATGACACTAACAGGACAATATTCCCTGATTCCTTTGCCTTTTACTGAGAAACAAAGTAGATCATACTTCAACCAAAACCCGACTGATAGGACCATCCTCAGAGATCCTCTCCCATGACTGCTGATCTGTGTTCAGGAAGAGGTGGGTGGAAGGGGGAGGTATACTGTGTTGGAAATAATTTTCTCTTTTTCTGACCTTCTTAGTGGCAAAGGTCCTCAGCAGGGAGTGGCTGTTAATCTAGAGGTTCCTGCTTATTTTATTCACCATGCTAATTTACACTAAAGAAGACAACTTGGCATTCATTTGTTCCTAATAGGGGGATTCTGTATTCAGGTGGTGGTATTTAGCAGCGGGTTCTGCTGTTTCTTCATCCTGGTGGTACATTGGTATTGCTTCTCACAGAGTTAAATTGTAGTAGGGAAATACAAAAAGAAAGCTCAAAGATGCTGTCTTGTATGGAACATAATGCACAGTTATAACAAACAGAGCTTGATAAAATACCAGCAGCAGGGAGCATAGTTATTTATTGCTTCAAGGGAAAATCAAGCAAAATAACTACAAATTGTTTAAAATATGTTCTCCTCCCACCCCATCTTTCTTGAGATTCAGTCTCTTTGGCTCTGAAACAGAAAAGACCTTTGTTGTTTTCTAAACCAAGATCTGCCTTCCTTGGTGTGCAGTGCCTGTCTTGGCTTCATGTGAAGGAATGAGCTTAAACTCTAAGAACAATTACCTCAGAACCATTGTAAAACATGTGCAAAAAGCTAAGTGTGTGCCTCCTGGTGGATATACCTCTAGGGGTCTTGGGGTGGGAGCCATGGCTTGGGAGCTAGCTCATTATAAAGGCATATCACATTCCTGCTCTCCACTGAGAGGATCCTGGGGATGCCCTCTCTTATTTCATGGGCAATATTAAAGAGTTAGATGCGTTGAGTACTGAGTCAAGGGTAAAAACCTTGGTGAGTGCCAGGCTTTGTGGAGAACCTCTAATTTCTGTCTTCCCCCAAATCCTGTAGTGGATTTCCAGATTTCTGTCATTTCTGATTCATACGGCATCATTACATCATTCTACGAGACAATGGCAAGCTTACACGTAGGCATGACTGACTGCCTGGCAGAGAGGTATGCATTTTATGGGTCATCTGAAAAAATTCCATGCTGACATGGCTAACTTCAAAGATCTGTAGTAACTAAGAGGAAGGTTGCTTCTACTAGGCTGAAGGTGTGATCATAAATGTTGTGAAAGTAAGTGGAAACGCCCATGTTCAAGGCAGCAGGTGACCATACTTTATCAGTGAAACATGTATTATTTTGGTAATGTGTTCTACAATCTTCACTTCATTCTTCTCATAAGAGTATAAGGTCAATTAGAGTATAATTATTAGAAATAAAGAATAAAATGGAATCTAGTTAATGATAGGGACTGGCAATGTATGGGGGACTAGTAAAATAATTGAACATAGAATGTATATGCCTACAGGCTTCTGGGGATTCTCTTAGTAAACAGAGCATGCTGCTGAGATTAAATATTTGCAATTAGTCCTCAAATAAATGTTAAGAAGTAAAAAAGCAAAGATCTAGAAGTACTACTCCAAGTCCAATTTAGAGACCAGCTGCTGTAAAATATTCTGGGTTAGAACCATAAAACAGAGCTAAGAAGTGTGGACAAACCTTTGAGGTACAGATGCTGCTATTTAACAAAATCAGTCATGCAAAACATTGGTTTGTTTAGCTTTCTTAAGTAGAAACAGGATAAAATATTTTGCAGAAATGAATGAGTAAGAATGTGGTGATAACCCTTATCAAAACATTGAGAATGATTGCCTAAATGAACACAGCTAGTGAATGGCAGAGGAGTGAAGGCAAGTGCAGAAAACTGAGTATTACTCAGCTAAAGCCAGTTATGATCGTTCTGAATAACTTTTTTTTCCCATGTGAGTTAATTGGTTGGCTATCTTACCAATCTGGAAAACTACTATGCTTCAGTATCAGCTAGGAATAGAATGTCTTTTTTTTGGTGTTTATATTTGTCAATTCTAGATTTTTGAAGTGTGTTGCGTTAGTGGGGTCCACTCCGTTTTATGATTGTCCACAGATTATCATTTCATTAACTCCACAAGAGTTGATTAAATATATCCTTGGAATTTCTGGGGTTACAAACATTGTTAAGACTTGCTTCTTGTTCTCAAGGAGTTTACGGCTCAGTAGCGATACAAGGAAAGGGGCTTTTAAATAATGAATAATTCAAAGAAGTGCATAATGAGTGCCAAAAGTTAGGTCCACTCTGCTTTGGGCAGCTCCATTTAAAACTGGAAGCCGGGAACCGGATGCTCAGCTATATGCCCATGGTTTGACCCCAGCAGGTTGTGCTAAATATTACAATGGATATTATAATATTTTTTGTGACTATCAAATATATAAAATATGTGAAAAAGTGCTCTGGAAATATACCTTGCTACCTTCTGGACTGCAGGTAGGATTCTGATGGGGGTGATGTTGCCTCTGGTTGAGGGATTTTATTAAGAGGAGTATTTAGTCAGCAACCTTGAATGGAACATTAGCTTCAAAAAATGGGCAGAAGACATTAACAGACACTTCTCCAAAGAAGACATATAAATGGCTAACAGACACACGAAAAAATATTCATCATCACTAGCCATCAGGGAAATTCAAATCAAAACCACATTGAGATACCACCTTACACCAGTAAGAATGGCCCAAATCAATAGGACAGGAAACAAGAAGTGTTGGAGAGGATGTGGAGAAAGGGGAACCCTCTTAAATTGTTGGTGGGAATGCAAGTTGGTGCAACCACTTTGGAAAACAGTGTGGAGATTCCTTAAGAAATTAAAAATAGAGCCACCCCATGACCCTGCAATTGCACTACTGGGTATTTACCCCAATGATACAGATGTAGTGAAAAGAAGGGCCACATGTATCCCAACATTCATAGCAGCAATGTCCACAATTGCCAAACTGTGGAAAGAGCCAAGATACCCTTCAACAGATGAATGGATAAAGAAGATGTGGTCCATATATATCACATATACAATGGAATATCACGCAGCCATCAGAAAGGATGAATACCCAACTTTTGTATCAGGATGGATGGGACTGGAAGAGATTATGCTGAGTGAAATAAGTCAAGCAGAGAAAGTCAATTATCATATGGATTCATTTACTTGTGAAATATAAGGAATAAAATGGAGGACATTAGGAGAAGGAAAAGAAAAGTGAATTGGGGGAAATCAGAGGGGAAGACAAAAGATGAGAGACTGGATTCTTAGAAACAAACTGAGGGTTATGGAGGGGAGAGAGGCAGGGGTATGGGTGAGCCTGGTGGTGGGTATTAAGGAAGGCACGTATTGCATGGGGCGCTGGGTGTGGTGTATAAGCAATGAATTGTGGATCATTAAAAAAATAAAATGAAATTAAGATGTTAAAAAAAGGTTTCAAAAGCTGGAGGTAGTGTGGGGACATTTTAGTTTAAGGGACAAAGCTATGCAAAGCAAAAAAAAAAAAAGGAATGAGATTAAAAAAAAAACACTGGTAAAATAATGTAACATAAATTTACTGTGTAACTATTTAAATGTACATTTCACTGATGTTAAGTAAATTCTCATTGCGTAACTGTCACCACCATCTAAACTCTTTTTTTCAGCCATCTTTTTCATCTTGCAAAAATGAAATTCTGTACTCATTAAATGATAACTCCTTGTTGGAGAAGGTCATCAAGAAGACATGAGTGCTAGTTGGCCCCTGAACTGCACCCAGGCTTCTTACCCCTTCCCCTGTCCTTGGAATGTACATCTACCCACCACTCCCACTGTAGGAACAATTTTCAAGGGTGAAGCCTTGAGAGAGCAATGTGTTGTTGAAACCATCTGGTTGAATGCATGACCAAACCCCGTTAACGCCTCCATATAAACTTTTATGATTCTGACTGGTGGGTCCAGAGATCTACTTACCTCACGGCTGCTCAGGCAAGTCACAAAGAGGGGCATAAGCTCTCCCTTTGCTTTTCATGTAAGGGGACCCAAAGGTTCCTGAGGTCGCAAACCAACTTTCTTCATGCCCTCTTCCTTTCAATTCCTGGCAACCACCCTTCTGCTTTCTGTGTCTATGAATGTGACTACACACCTCAAATAAGTAGAATCATTCAGTATTTGTCCTTTTGTGACTGGCTTATTTCAGTTAGCCTAATGTCTTCAAGGTGCATTCATGTTGGAGCATCTCTCAGAATTTCCTTCTTTTTTAAGGCTGATTAATATTCCATTGCCTGTATGTAGCACATAGTGCTTATCCATTTATCTGTTGATGAACACTTGTGTTGTTTGCTCTGTGTGACTATTGTGAATAATGCTGCTATGAACAGGGGTGTACAAATCTCTCTCAGAGACCCTTCTTTTGTGTATATACTGAGAAATGAAATTGTGGATTATATGGTAATTCTTTTTTTTTAAATTTTATTTATTATTTATTTACTTATTTATTTATCCATTTATTTATTTATTGAGTGAGTGAGAGCAAGAGAGCAAGCAAGGGGAGAGGCAAGAGGAAGGGAAAGAGGGAATCTCAAGCAGAATCCTCACTGAGCTCGGAGCCTGATGTGGGGCTTCATCTCACAACCCTGAGATCATGACCTGAGCAGAAATCAAAAGTCAAACGCTTTACCGACTGAACCACCCAGGCGCCCCTATGGTAATTCTGTTTAAGTGTTTGGGGGACCATGCTGTTTTCCATCGTGACTGCACCATTTACCTTTCCACCAGCACTGCACGAGTGTCCCAAGTTCCTCACATCCTGGGCAACACTCGTTATCTTCCGTTTTTTTTGTTTGTTTTGTTTTGATAACAGCCATCCTATGGTTGTGAAGTAGTATCTAACTGTAGTTTCCCCTAATTATTAGTGATGTTGAACATCTTTTCATGTGCTTACCGGCTTTTTGTGTACCTTCTTTGAAGAAATGGGTATTCAAGTCTTTTGTCCATTTTTTTTTGACCAGTTTGAGTTGTTGAGTTGGAGGAGTTCTTTATATATTCTGGATATAAGCCCTTGCCAGATATAAAATTTGCAATTATTTCTCAAATTCTATAGGTTGCCTTTCACTCTGTTGATAGTGTTCTTTAATGCACAAACTTAAAGTTTTGATGTAATCCAATTATCTATTTTTCTTTTGTTGCCTGTGCTTTTAGGGTCATATCCAAAAGGTCATCATTCCTAAAAGCATCATCATGATGTTTTCTTCTCTGTACTGAGTTTTATAGTGTTAGCTCTTAACATTTAAGTCTTTGGCCTATTATTATTTAATTTTTGTATATGGTATAAAGTAAAGGTCCAACTTCACTCTTTTCATGTGAGTATCCAGTTTTTGCAACACTATTTATTGTTGAAAAGACCAAGACAATTCTTTCCCTAATGAATGAAGTGTTTCTGAAGGAGGGAACATATGAATACAGTAGTTAAGGATTGGTCAAACAATAAGCTGATGAGTTTGTGGTCATAATGTAGACTGAACGTAGGGCTCAGTAGTTTGGACTGAATTTAGGAGAGATTAAGGTGTCGCTGCTTGGGGCTGAAGTTCAGGAAAACAAATCTGTTGGGTAGCGCTGGTGGGTTAGAGTGGGGGGAAGTGTGCAGTATAAGTGTGTTTGGAGGCAAAAGAGAATATTGTAGAAATGTTTCCTTTTCTTGGTTAACACTCATATCTGGTATAGAAACTCTCCGAAATCTTATTGACTGATAATTTTACATTTTTATGATCTATAAAGCTCTGTTAGTGAAATTTTCACTCTGAATTGTTTTTCTCATCAAAGATTTGATGGCTCATCGTTTAGAACTTGAAACATAACAGAGCGGCATAAAGAACAAAATGCAAATCACTGTTAATCCCACAATCCAGATGTTATTGCTGCTAATATTGGCTGCCCACAAGTTTAATTTTATAAACATGTTCATTTTACATTACTAAGAATAATATTAAACGTGAAATTTTCCATTTTTATTTCACTTGGCGTTTTTCTGTGAGCACTTTTCCTTGCCATTTTGATGAATTTTAAAGTGTGTTTAAGTAATAGGCGTTGCAAAGGAAGGCAGAAGAACTGGTTTGAATCTCAGCAATGACACAGACTTGCTCTGTAACCTTTACCCAGATGTTCGCCCCATCACAACCTTACTTTCACTGCCTGCAGAATTGGATAATGCTGGCTACCTCTTCCCTGAGGGCGTGATGAAGAGCAATGAGGTAATGCTTTGGAATTGCTTTTTCTCCCCTGTAAGAAAGATGCTATGCATGTACAGATGATTATATCACATTAGGCCCTTGCCGAGACACTGGTGGAACAGGGGCAGAACCACTTTCTTCCCTTCTCTACCAGCAGGCCCTGCATCCTACCTCTGTGAGCTTATGGGCCTGCTTTCTAGATGGAGGGCTTATTGCACAAACATACAGCTGCGTTGTGTTGCTGCAGCTACAGAAAATATTTATGGCGCTGAAAGCAGTCATTCTCGATGATTAGATTAGAGTGTCATGACCACAGACAATATTAGGAGCACCCACTAACATCTCAGTTTTCCAACTTCATGTATTCCTCTAGTTCTCGCTGTTCTTTAACTTTGAGGTGGCTGCTGCCTCTGCTGACAGTGTTCCTATCTGTGCGAGTAAGTGTGACTGTACTTCCCACTGTCCTTGCCACACTCCCTAACTGTGTCATTTGTCTGCTCATTGCAGGGCCGGTGTGTGTTAATGTATCTTCCTTATTCTACATAATGGAGTAGGCAAAGTGATTGTGTCATGCCTTTCTTCTGATTATAGGATACCAGGTTTATCGATCACATCTGCCCACAAGCCCTGCCCATAATGAGTGCTGCGACTCACAGGTGTCATGCAGTGAATTTCTTTGAGGACGTTGACTACATTATTCATTTCTTGAGACCAAGGTTTTTGTGTTCTCTGCAAACCTCTTTTCACCCTGAACTCACCCACTGCTCAGTTTTCCACGATGGTAACTGAATAATTTCTCTGTAGTCTTCATGAAATTAAAAGTCAGTAGATAGAGTGACCTTCTTCTTATAGCTTCTTAAATTGAGAACTTACAGTTGACAGCATCTTTGGAATCACTTTAAATAGCTCTTTAAACAGCCATCCTTTAAGCCGCCCATGGTGTGGGAATCACATATGTGCATTTTAAAGATGAGCGCACATAGGTGTGAAGTACCTAGTCTTGCCCTGTGTAAGTGGCCGAATCTGGATGCTAACCCAAGACTCCCCACTCCAGCCCAGCTCTCCACTCACCGCAGCGAGAGAAGAAGAAAATGATTTTCCAAGTGGAGCAATAAGAAATAAGACTCAAAATAAGAATTTAGGATAGCTGTATTTTAATCCAGCACTTTTGTCTTTTTTTAAAAAAGATTATTTATTTATTTATTTGACACACACACAGAGAGAGAGAGAGATCACAAATAGGCAGAGAGGCAGACAGAGAGAGAGGAGGAAGCAGGCTCCCTGCTGTGCAGAGAGCCCGATGTGGGCCTCCATCCCAGGATGCTGAGATCATGACCTGAGCCGAAGGCAGAGGCTTTAACGCACTGAGCCACCCAGGCGCCCCAGCACTTTTGTCTTTACTCGAGTCTGTGTGATGTTAGTCAGCAGAGACTAACCTTCTCGGCTTACGTATTGTACAGAATCCAAAATAGCACTCTGGAAGGTCGGCAAAGCCTTAAGGTCTTATTCTGTTCTCCAGATAATACGGTGAACTGTTTGTTTTGCCACAGAGGCCTTTAAATATCACACCCATGTGGACAAATCCTCCAGCATCTAGAGAAATCTGCCCAAGTATCAGGAATATTTGAAAGGGAATTTCTGAATAGCAGCCTTTATGCTTTATTTTCGTTGCACTTCATCTGTGCATTTTGAAATTCATTCCCAGCCGTTTTATTAATCCTGCTGCCTCCTGTATGAGGAAAGGAGTGCATCTTTTATCTCCATTTTACAGATTTACAGACTGAGTGATGGGCTGTGTTGAGAGAGGCTTTTCGGCTTCTTGACGTACAAGATCTAATAATGAGAGCGGGGGGGTCCTCTTGAGCTCTTCTCCTCCACGTTATTTCCAGTTTGCTTTCTCATCTCAAGAGGGCATTTTCATCCTTGATTTTTGGATAATAGTTTCAAGTTTTATTTGCACCACCAGACCTGTAAATTCTTTTGTTCTGTAGAAGGAGTGGGGACGGGAGATAATCTAATAGAAAGACCTGCACCAAAATGAATCATTTTCTTTGTTTTTAATTCTGCTTAGTTTATTATACGTTGAAGGCTTAGATTTAGATTTTAAAAGAACTGGCAAGAATATCTATGATAGTATCATTTACAATTGGTAATACAATACCTAACTTATTTATATCTCCTAGTACTGCTTATAAACACATAAATATAGATAAGCCAATCTTAGAAAATTAATTGGAAGTCAGAAAATATATTTACCAAGTTTTTTTTTTTTTTAAACTATGCTCGGGGAAACTAAGAATGACTCTCTATTTTCCATGTACAGAGCTATATGCAATTGGTATTACAAACTTGTTCTTGCTGGCCACTATGCTATAGAATGAGAATGTGGTTTTTGTCTATGCTTCCTTTAAAAAAAAAGGATAATCATAACAGGAACTGTGTGATGTGCTTAATGACTCCATCTGCGGAGGAGTCCTATCTGCTAATTCTGTGCCTTGTTCAGTAAATGCATGCTGAGGGGATGAATAAATGAGTGAATGAGTATATAAATGGAGTTGAATGAAGGAAGTTAATAGAAACAAACTGGACACTGGAGGGAAATTCATGTGATACTTGTTAGGAGATCAATAGGGACAGCCACCAAGACTCTATTAACTGGCCTAAGGAAAGTCAGGTGGGAAAAGTTATAAACTAGGAGGTAACATTTAAGAGTCAATTTCCAGTGAGGGAAGATAATCTAGAGAAATGGCAAGGGCATTGAGCTTAGCAGGCCAGGTACAACTCTCCTAGATTCCTTTATTTAATTAACAAATATGTATTGACTGTCTATTTTTTGCCAGGCACGGTGCTAGGGCTGAGACCATAAAAGTCAATCCAGTTATGGCCTCTGTCTTAAGCACAATTCAAATGGAGGATGCAGAGTGGAAATCTAATGATATCAGTGTAATATTATTTCTTACATTATTATTTGTTAATATCATTTAGAGATATCTGTAAGATTTGTCAAAATACATAAAAAGGGAGTGGTCACTTTTGCTTGGTAGAATTAGAGAAAATTTATAGAGAAAAGAGCAGAAAAGGTTTAGTTCTGTATAGGAACAGCACCTCGAAGTGAGGGAGACGCCCAAGAGCATGGAATACCGGGGGGTGAGGGGTGGGGGTGAGTGTCTCCTTGGACGAGAAGTAGGGGCTATTTTGTGTGCATGACTGTCTGAGGAGCACTGTATCAATAAAAGGATTTCAATATGTCTTCCAGCCTTGAGGCTTTATAGTAGTTAAAAAATTATTGCTGGCCTCAAGGGACTTATTAAATCCTTCATTAGTTTGCAAAATACTATTAAGCATTTACTATTCACCAGGCTCTGTTGTAGGTGCTGGTGATAGAGTAGTTAAGCAACATAAATAAAGTCCCTGCTCTTATGGAGCTTATACAGGAAGGAAAATAGATCACAAACAAAGAAACAACAAAGAAACAAACAATATCAGATAGTGATAATTATTATGAAGCATAAACGTGAATGGTGTGGGTTACATATGAAATTCATGGAAGGTCTCTATAATAAGTTGATAATTGAGCAATATTATATGACAGAGGAGACCGGACATATATATAAGCACCATAGAATGAGATGGTATGTGATAAATATCAAAAAAGACACAATATAATGAAACAAATGAACATTTATTACGTTTATATGTCGGACAACACTCACTATATGCCTAAAAGGCATTATCTGTAGCAACATAAAGTGGAAAGAACTGAGAATCAGAGAACTTAGGTAACTTTTCTAATGGCACATAACCTGGCTTCAAACTCAGATTTGTCTGAACCCATAGCTTGTGTTCTGCGCTGCTCAAAGTTCTGTTAGGGCCTTCTTCTGGCATGAATATGGAAGCTTGAGGGAAGATTTCTTGCTAGAGAAGGGTGGAGGTGCACTTCAAAGATGGGTGGGAATCTGAAATATGAAAATA
This sequence comes from Ailurus styani, assembly GCA_002007465.1. NCBI lineage: Eukaryota > Metazoa > Chordata > Mammalia > Carnivora > Ailuridae > Ailurus > Ailurus styani. The sequence continues at coordinate 510,722 of LNAC01000696.1, read as the reverse complement.
AGAAAATGAATAGGAATGGAACACCCCTGACAAATAAAACAGAATGGGAGAATTTGGGGTATGTCTAAAAGCAAGTTGGTTGAAGCCCAGGCTAAGAGTGGACCCACGGGGAGAGAGAAGGCTAGAAGGAGGATCAGATTTCAGAACAGAACAGCAATGGGAACACAGGTGCAAGACCTGGAGAGCCCTTCAGAAGACTTTGTTTAGTAGGCCATGGGGAGTCACCAAAGGCGTTTGTCATGAGAGCTGCTTAGCCATAGGGCAGATAAACCCTTTTGTTGGGCTCTTATAATTCTGTTTCTCTGAATACTTTAATAACTCACAAGACCGAGCAGTGTATTGTCAGTGGGTATTATCCACACTTGCTCACTGTAAGATTAGATCTAGCATTAACCTGATGCAATGTGGTATCAGGTTCAGGTACTTGGACATGGCTTTGTATGAAAAATTTCATGTGTGCCAATTCTCAATTGATTCCTTAAGAAACAGCATTGTCCCAGATGTCAAATTGTTAGATGGATTTAGTGTATTGGATGAACTCCATCTGGCTGATCCAGGTTCCAAAAAATTGATGAGATGCTGACAGGATGAGGAGGTAGAGGATAGAAGTGCTGGCATTATAGTAAGCAGTCAGGGAGATGTTATTCACGAGAGAAGAAAGAGCACAACTAAATTCACCTTTGCTCCCAGTTGGAGAGCAGATTACATTCTTTACAGCAATGTGATGACTCAAGCCACCTGCAGTGGAGGGAAAATAGGCCGGGTGAGTTCTTTAAGGAAGAGCTCAATGGTATCATAAGAAACCGATATATGCCAACATGGTGCCATGCAGTGTCAGACTCCTAGAGTGTCCTTCAGGCATTTTTGGTGGCCTATTATGTAATCTGCCCTTCCTGTGCTTTCTATCTATATTTTTTCCACTTGTGTATTGTACATCCCAGTCTTTGTATATTGAGCTGCTGAATGCCAAAGGTGACAGCCAAAATGTGTTTGAAAAGCATCTTTCAGTTATATTTTTCATTCAGAGACATGGTTTCACAATAAATCCCAACGCAGGGGTTCAATCTATGAATGGGCTTGGAGAGAGGTCTGTGTACTCTTGAACTTGTTTGCAGATTTTTGTATTTAGATGCATTTTCAAGGGCGCGGTCATGAGACAAAGAGATTCGGTTTCTTTTTTAAAGTCAGACTGTTACTTCTCCTGGAATTTCCCTCTTCCTCTCTCCCTTCCCCCTCCCTCCCTTCTTTCCTTCCTTCCTTCCTTCCTTCCTTCCTTCCTTCCTTCCTTCCTTCCTTCCTTCTTCCCTTCCCTTTCTTTCAACTTGCTAATCAACTTAGTAATTACTTTCTAGCCAACTTCTCAATCTTCTGCATCTCTTCTCTCAAGGAAGTTTTCAGCTCTCCTTTCCCCCACATGGCACAGAGAGGAAAGGTTAGGAACCAATGGCAAAAGGAAAATGGGAAGGAATGAGAATAGGTAAGAGTTAACAGGAAGTTAGTCATGGGTTAGATTTGGGCACCAAAATAGTTGTTATTACTTCTTTTCTCTCACACTTCTCATTCTTACCTTTTATTGGTAACGGTAGTTATAGTATTTACAAAACAAAATCAAAAAGGTAAATGGTAATCAGAAGAGATTGTGAAGGCCTAAATACTGCTCCATACAAAATTAACAAAGGATGAAGGCACACCACATACTAGATTTATTATTGAGGGTTTAAAATGGAAAGTTTTCTTATTGACAAAAATGTTAGGATTTCAAGTGGGTCAAACAAATGATGTTTGAAACAGATCTGGAGCAAATAATGAATAGAAGACAGAAACTGAGTATAATAAAGAAAAATCTGGGGGGCGCCTGGGTGGCTCAGTGGGTTAATGCCTCTGCTTTCGGCTCAGGTCATGATCTCAGGGTCCTGGGATCGAGGCCCGCATCGGGCTCCCTGCTCAGTGGGGAGCCTGCTTCCCCCTCTCTCTCTCTGCCTGCCTCTTTGCCTCCTCGTGATCTCTCTCCCTCTGTGAAATAAATAAATAAAATCTTTAAAAAAAAAAAATAAAAAATAAACAAAAATCTGGGAAAAAGGGACTCCAATTATATGGGTGTAAACAATATCACAATATGTGTTACTCTTTTTTTTTTTAAGATTTTTTTAATTAATTAATTAATTAATTAATTTATTTATTTATGAATCACAGAGAGAGAAAGAGAGAGAGAGAGAACAAGGGGTGGGGGGAAGGAGAGGGACAAACAGACTCCACACTCAGTGTGGGACTTGATCTCATGAACCTGAGATCATGCCCTGAGCTGAAGCTGAGATTTGGATGCTCGAGTGACTGAGCCGTATAGGAGCCCCACAATATGTGTTACTCTTACAAAACATCCATAGGGATGTTTGGATGGCTAGCTCAGTTAAGTGTCCAGCTCCTGGTTTTGGCTTAAGTTATGATCTCCCCATCATGAAATTGAGCCCCACATGGGCTCCATGCTCAGTGCCGAGTCTGCTTAAGATTCTCTCACTTTCCTTCAACCACCCCCCTCTCTTTCTCTCCAAAAAATTTTCTTTTTCTCAAAATGTACATGAAGTCAAAATTCTTCTAGAATTGCACACTAATTTCACAGGCTATCAAGAATTGCAGGGTCTTTCTCTATTTGCAAGGTAAATTGATATTGTAAACTTGAAAATTGATATTAAATAAGAATTGCTACAAATAAAAAAAAGGGAACTAGTTAGGATTAAACAGACCTGGTTTTGAATCCTGGCTTTGACAGTTACTATTGCTGTGCTATGAACTACTTACTTAAGCTCTATGGGTCTTAATTTCTTTTATGCGAAGTAGGACTAATAACATCTAATCCATAAAGATCGTGTGAAGTTGAAATTGAATGATTTGTACTTGGCATATGATAGATGTTCAATAAATGTTTGCTCATACTATGCAGACAGATCAAAGCAAAACAGACACAAACATTTTAAAATTAGTAAACTGTCTTTTGTATAACTTGGTATTTTTCTCTATAATCCAGAATTTTGACCTTATCCATGAGTTTTGACACTAATTATGTATCATGGTATGATGTTTCTTTTCCAGCTCAGCAAGTAAGTGGTTTCAGACTGTCTTAGTGCTGCATTAGCTACTACTGTTTTTTTTTCCCCTCCAATTTCCCTCTCATTCAACTACCAAAGAGAAAATAGTCAAGTGAATCACAGCTCCAAATGGTCTACTCTCTGGTTCTCTTTTTCTAGCTTCACTCACCCTCCTGCCTGCCACATGGTGCAAGTTCAAAAAATATTTGTTATTGTTATTATTACTGTCATTACTCCATTCTTCTCTACAGCAAAAGTAGGAAGATGAGAAGTATCTAAGTAATGGTATGGAACTCTTGAAAGGGTTGAAGTCCTTATGTCTGCTTTTCCTCTAATTAGAATGAAGTGTTTCTCCTGACACTCAAAAGGGGGAGTGAAGCTATCCCACCCTTTCCTTCCTCTGATGTGGGTTATTTTTTATGCAGTCGATTGTTCACTCATTAAACACTTCACACTCGGTTCCCCTTAGCCGGACCCCTACACATACTTTAAAAGAAAGCATTAGATAATAGCTTCTATTAAAACTGCTTCAATCATACTTTTCTTAAAGGGCCATTATCCATTAAACAGAACCAAATATTTTGAGCTGAAATTTAAATATGATTTTTAATAGAGATTTTAACTTTCTTATTAGTAGCTGAAGAATATGTGCAGTTTTAGATACCCAAATACCTCAAGAATTACTATAAGACAGTTCTGTTAATGAGACAGTTCTGAAAAAAACAGCTCTTCAAATAAGAGGGATTCCAAGAGACATGTACAGGGCTGAAGCGCCTGTCAATCACAGCCATCGGTATCAGAGGATGGCTGACACAAGTTCGTCCATCCTTTCCCTCCTACCTCCTGTTTATTTCAGTTTTATTTTGACACATTTGACTCTTCTTTAATTGTCTGAATCCTACTCTGTGGTAATAAAAACATTCAAGGTTGCCATCTACTTCTTAGTTGAAACTTTTTTTTTTTCTTTCAGCTTTTGTTTGTAATTGTAAATTTGAGAAAGGTAGAAATCTTCTCCTCCATTATACTTTCTGTCAGTGGAAATATTTTCCATAGTGTTGCATATCAATTGCAGCCAAAGTATTAACTTTTTCATTTTGAGGAATTAATCTAGCTTGCCTGATTCAATACTCAAACTTCTTTATGGTTTGTCTTATTTTTCTCAAGGGTAAAGATGTAATATCCCCCAATACTACCAATGTTTTCTGTCATTTGGCCCTTTGCATGGAATTATATCCAATGCTATGAGTGTTCTGTTCCCAAATATTTGGAAAAATAAAAGCTCTACAATGAACTTTTGGGGGAAATAATTTGATAACTACGGCCCATCAAAGGTTCAGTTTATTTTTCTTGTGTACTTACCTTCAGATTAACTTTATTTAGACTTTCCTATAATTGAATAGCGGAAAGTACTTGTCAGCTCATAATTCTAGCTTACCTAAGTTATTGTTAGTTTTATTGTTTTCCTACCTTGTGTTGGCAAAATTTCTCCACTTTGTATCATCAGAAAATGTTGTCCCCTCACTGTATTTTCTTTCCTTTAGGTAAGCAAAGTAACTAAAACCAATCCTAATGCTGATCTTTATGACATGCCACAAGTCACTTCCCTCCATTTGGCACAGCTGCCTCTTACAAGCACCTTTGGCTTCAATATCCTATCCAGGTCATTATCCACTTCAGCAACTTGTTTCTCCTGGTTCACTGTGTGTCTTCCCATAGTCCACATTGCTCAAAGGAGAGCAGGTTTCTTTTTAAAGAGACTCTCATGTCTAGAATCACAGATTCTTTTTAAATTGAATAGAAGTACCTTTGAGAAAGCAGTGATCATACAATAGCATGTTACTTCTCAAGGGAAAAAAAAGCTCAGTTATACTTCAATAGGAAGGTGGATAGCAACTGGACAAAATTCAGGAGTGGGAGACAAATGACATAAATATTAAACCAGTCCCTATTTACTCTTTGCCACTGATGTCACTTATTTAAACATTTATTAAACGTTTAGCTGTTTGATTGCATTTTTATACTAGAATTCTCATTAAGATTGTGTTAGGTTGCTGTACAATATCAATGAAATGATAATCCATTGAGAACAGGGGTACTGGGTGGCTTAGTTGGTTAAATGTCAGACTGTAGATTTCAACTCAGATCATGATCTCCGGGTCATGAGATTGAACCCTGAGTTGAGCTCGCACTCTGGGCATAGAGCCTGCTTAAGATTTCCTCTCTCCCTCTCCCTCTGACCTTCTCCCTCCTCTAAAAAAAATTAAAAAAAAATAATTCATTGAGAACATTATAAAGAGAGAGATTTAGCGCTTACCATCAGAAAGTGAGAGAGAAGAACTGCATTCCTCCCTTAGAAATGGGATTTCACAGACCTTATCATAAAATATCACTATGTCTAAGATCCTGGAAAAACATGACTATTTAACTTAGATCCAGAAATTTTATAATTATAATTATGAAGCTGACTCAAAAGCTCAATTAATTCTCCTATGGGTCATAATTAATGAACAGAAACTTAAAGAAGTGTTTATATTACTACTTTTTTTCTACTTCTATAAATATTTCTAGAGTTAAAGAATGAAAAACCACAAAATTTTCAGAGACTTTCCCCTGAACCATGTTACTGATAATATTATGGATTTTCAATACTCTGTAGTCTAGATTTCATGATTTTTAAATTCACTCTATTGTGATATTTTCAGTGTGGCTTATGATATATAGAAGTCGGCATACTTCATTTGTTATAAAGAATGATGTCCATTGTACAAAATTATTATCATGTCTATAAATTGCCACTTTGCTCTGATTTCATCAAAATCAAAGGGTTGGGTGACTAATTACTTTTGTATTTAAAAAAAAATCACAGTAGTTGATGTAATTTCAGCCTGAAATTTTTTAGCTGACAGATAATTTTGTAGCATTTGTATAATATTGGCTAAGTCAAATTCTTAGGTTAATTCTGAAGGAAAAAAGGACATCACATAATTCCTGAAGGCAGTGAGTTAGAAACACAGAAACAAAGCAAGGGACTGAGGGATCAGAAAAGGGTGAAGAAGAAAGAAAGGTAATATTTATGTGACTTGTAAGCATATCACGCTGTACTCTCTCCCTTTGGTTACACACAGGCTAAATTACAGTCTGTCTACCTCTAATCATTTTAGCTGTTGTTTTAATGAATATCAAATTACCACAATCTCCTAAGATTTCAGTTAGGAAGACCTTCTGATGAGTCTTTTACCTTGTTTTCTTTCAATGCAGTTGGAATTATAATGAAATTAAATCATTCTTCATAGACAATAGGAATACAGTCCCAAAAGCTTTTTATGATTTGATGTCCTCTTGGCAACAGCATTAACTGAGTTTCAAATTTGTATTTAATATTTTGGAAGATTGCCTTTTCAGGATAAAAAATAGGTTCTGAAATAATGATGTCCTTAAAGTGAATTCAGAGCCCCATATCTTTGTATTGCTCAATAATATATGTCAATCAAATAGAAATACCCAGGCACAATGATACCGTTATTTACAATTAAGAAAAAGCTAAAAGATACTTTTTTTTTTTACATAAAAAATACTCATTGAGTGCCTGTTATGTACTGCTGCAGGGATTGTGGTAAGTGCCAAGTATATATTTGAACAGGACAAGTGTACTTGCTTTTATAAAGCCTGTGTTATAGTGGGGTTATAATTATAGCTGTAATGAATATCATTATATATTCAGAAATACAAACAAGCTAATGGATAATGCTGTGGCAAATCTGTGATAGGAAATTAGGTATAAGGCTCCATGGGAGTACCCAGGAAGGGTATGACTCAACCTGGATTTGGGATTGAGGGAAGGACCCCTTAGGAAGTGGCAGATAAGCTGAAACTTGAAGGAAGACTAGGAAGAGAACAGGGTTCTAGCAATGAATAAGTGAAAAGGTTTAAGAGACTATGACTCAGTAGGACCCAGTGATTGTGATAATGGTAATGATGTTGTTGGTAGAGAAAGGAGAAGCTGAAGAGTTGGACAAGATCTATGCATATTGTAAGACACGTTAGGGAGGAATTTTATTCTGATGCAATGGACTGATGTGACAAAGTTTAAAGGGGAAAATGGCATAATCAAATTTATTTTGAAAGATCAGTCAAATTGTTAAGGAATATGTAGAAAGAAGCTGAGTTTTCAGTATCTCAAGTCATATGGAATGCAATATATATATAGGTTTATACGTAGATTTTAATAAAAGTAGACCTCTGTTTTTAGCAAGAAGTCAGTCTAGATTCTTTGACAGAACTGGCTGAAAAGCAACTGAAATTCTCTCTCATTCTTATGTCCTTGATATTCTAGCAAGGAATTAAGAAACTTTTAGAGGCAAAACGTAAGTGAAAGTGAGAACTCAGATAAGACCAGCTTTCTCTGAGAGTATTTGCCAAATTCATGTGGCCTGATCATTAGTTTTCATATCTCCATAGGGCATGGAAAATGGGGAAAAAAAAGACTAGGACCTTCTAATTAGGGAATTAAAAAACGAGACCCCATATGAAAATGGGAACTTAAAACCCTGTGCCTTTAAGGTAAAGATGAAGTAAAAACTAGAAAAAATACTCCTTGAGTTGCCACTCTTATCAAAGCAAGAGAAATAATTTCATTCAAAGTTTGACATTGATTGGAGAGAAAAAGTTCTCTTTAGAATTTCTAGCCACAGGACAGTCCACAGGTAGGTTTGAAGTGATGTGAGACTGGTATACTTTAGGATTGTGGAATAAGCAAATTCAAATCCTCTTGGAAGAATCTACCTTCGACTTAATTCTCAAATATTCCCATGAATATCCTAAGGAATTTGAGCTCACAGCTCAAATACCCAAATACACAAAGAAACAAAACAAGAAAGTGAAGACTATCAGAAGATGGTAGTATCAAGACTAGCAGAAGGTAGTATCAAGTTCTAAAACCCTTCAGATATTGATAGTATTACATAAAGAAGAGAAAATGGACACATTTTGTGTTTTTACAGAAATAAAATCTATTTTAATAAGGAGCAAGCTAATAAAAAATGACCATGCAGATATAAGAAAATAAGCATTTTTAAGAATGTAAAATGCATTTTAATTAAAAACTCAATGAAAAGGTTTAACAGAAGATTGGAAACAGCATAAGAGAAAATTGGTGAACTGGAAGACACACCTGAAGAAATTACAGAGAATGAGGTGGCAAGGGACAAAGAGATGAGAAATATGAAAAGTTAAAAGTATATGATACAGAATGAGAAAGTGTGTACAATACAGAATGAGAAAGTTTACTATATACCAAGTCAAATTTCCAGGAGGAGAGGACAAAGAGAATGGGCGAAATAACATGCTTCAGGAAAAACTGGCTGTAAATTTCCCAAAATTGACAGGAGATACTAACATTCAAATCATAGAAGCCTAGTGACTCTATCCAAGAAGGGTGAATAAAAGAAAATTTGTATCCAGATCCATCATCATAAAACTGCAGAATCAAAAATAAGAATATAGTTTTTTTCATAATGAAATAATTTGCCTTTAATTTGAATGTAATAACTTATTACATCTTCACATTTTTTTCTTTCTTTTTAATAATGAGATAAGCTAAGTACCTCCTAAAACCTTTATATAATAACTATTTATAGGGCCATAAAAGTACTCTGCTCTATGAACTCCAAAACTACTTATAACAAAAATATATATTTAGGATAAATTTAGTAGATTGTGGGTGAGAAATTATTATGTATTTCACCGTAATGTTAAAAAGTGTAGTGTGTGTTTTTTTAAAGATTTTATTCAAGTTCCGGTGAGTTAACATATAGTGCATATTAGTTTTATTCCCATGACTTATCTGTAACTGAAAGCCTATCTCATACTCCCCTTCACCATTTTGCCCATCCTCCCATTCCTCTCCCCTCTGGCAACCATCAGTTTTTTCTATATATTTATAGGTCTGATTCTATTTTTTTTTGTTTGTTTATTCATTTGTTTTTTTAGAGTCAACATGTGGGTGAAATTATATGGTATTTTTTTTCTCAGTCTGACTTATTTTACTTAGGATAGTACCTTCAAAGTCTATTCATGTTGTCTCAAATGGAAGGATCTCATCCTTTTTATGGCTTCATAATATTCCAGTGTGTGTGTGTGTGTGTGTGTGTGTGTGTGTGTGTGTGTGTGTGTGTACATGTACCACATCATCCTTGTCCATCCATCTATCAAAGGACAGGTTGCTTCCATAACTGGCTATTATTAATAATGCTACAATAAACATAGGAGTTCATATATCTTTTCAAACTAGTGTTTTTGTCTTCTTTGGGTAATTATCCAGTAGTGGAATTATTGGATCATATGGTATTTATATTTTTAATTTTTTGAGGAAACTATATACTGTTTTCCACTGTGACTGTGCTACTTTACATTTCCACCAACAGTATACTAGAGTTCCTTTTCCTCCACATTCTTGCCAACTCTTGTTATTTCTTCTCTTTCTGATTTTAGCCATTCTGACAAATGTAAGGTGATACCTCACTGTGGTTTTGGTTTGCATTCTTCTGATGATTAGTGATGTTGATCATCTTCTCATATGTCTCACCTGTATATCTTCTTTGGAAAAATGTCTATTCATGTCCTCTGCCCATCTTTTAATTGGATTATTTGTTTTTTTGGTGTTAGGTTGTATGAATTCTTTATGTATTTTAGATATTAATACATTATCAGATATATCATTTGCACATATCTTCTCCCATTCAGTAGGTTGCATTTTTTTGTTGATGGCTTCTTTTACTGTGCAAAAGATTTTATTCTGATATAGTCCCAATAGTTTATTTTTGCTTTTGTTTCCTTTGCCTTAGGAGACATGTGTAGAAAAATTTTGCTACATCTGGTGTCAGAGGATTTATTGCTTGTGTTCTCTTCTAGGATTTTTATGGTTTCAGATCTCACATTTATGTGTTTAATCCATTTTGAGTTTATTTTTTGTGTATGGTGTAAGAAAGTGGTCCTGTTTCATTCTTCCACACGTATCTGTCCATTTTCCCAGCACCAGTTTTTGAAGAGACAGTCTTTTCCCTACTTGTATATATTTCCCCCTTTGTTGAAGATTAATTGACCATATAGTTGCGGGTTTATTTCTGAGTTCTCTATTCTATTCTATTGATCTATGTGTCTATTTTTGTGCCAGTACCATACTGTTTTGATTACTACAGCTTTGTAGTATATCTTGAAATCTGGAATTGTGATACCTCAGTTTTGTTCTTCTTTTTCAAGATTTCTTTAGCTATTTGGGATCTTTTGTGGTTCCATAGAAATTTTAGGATTATTTGTTCTAGTTCTGTGAAAAATGCTGTTGGTATTTTGATAGGGATTGCATTGAATCTGCAGATTGCTTTGAGTAGTAAAGATATTTTAATGATACCAATTCTTCTTATCCAAGAACATGGAATATCTTTCCATTTGCTTTGTCATCTTCAATTTCTTTCATTAATGTTTTATAGTTTTTAGAGTATAGGTCTTTCATCTCCTTGGTTAAGTTTATTACTAGGTATTTTGTTCTTTTTCGAGCAATTATGAATGGAATTGTTTTCTCACACAAGAATTTTTCTTAAATTCTTAAGAAATACTGCTTTTTGAGTCAGAGCCACAAATTGCATTTTAATTAATCAATAAATGATAATATTGTATGTAGAGATTGCTATTACAATTCACAAAAACCTCCTTTCCCCAAGACTGCTGAAAAGAGAAAGAAGCAACTTTCTTTTCCAAGGGAGAGAATACTTTCAAGAGATGTAGTTTTATTCCTTGTAGACTACATTCTATTTCTAAATTAAACCTACACTTAAATTAAACAATTGTAAAATAAATAAATAAATTAAACAATTGTATGTCCAAAACAATTAATAACATAGCATAACAATTCCTGTCTTCTCACTGTACCTGGCCTGTATATTAACAGAAACATCAATACTCTTATTTTCTTAGCCTCCCACCCCCATAAGCTCTATATACTTAATATCTCCAAATTTTACTTATTTTAAATAGTTACAGTTATTCTTGTTTTCACAATTTTCTAGACAATTTTATTTTAATGTATATTAAGTATCTTCACAACTTCATTTAGGGGAATGGCAATTTTTTTTTGAGAGGAATTTTTTTTTTTTTTTTTTTTTTTACAGTTCTGTAAGACAAAATACATTGTTGGGGGAAATGTCATAAAGGTGTGGAAAGAAATAGGCGTACTGATTTTGGATTCAGAGATCTAAGGAAAACCCACATGTGATCCTCTGAATGTCAGAATAAAGTAATTTCATTGAATTACATGGGTATCACACCAACTTGTATGTACCTGTCAGTAACTCAGAAGCATCTTGCTAGTAGAGAATCACTTTTCATCAACTCCCACATCCATTTGTCCCCACCAAGTCCATGCATTTTTAGAACAAAGAGTGAGTAAAGGTGACCTCTGTACACCAAATGAATAGGAAAATTACTGGCAATGCAGGATGGTAATTAAAATCATTTCCCTGCTTGTTGAACTGATAGCCGGCTACTATCATTTCTTCCTGTAGATGGCAGTGGTACTCTTTCATTCTGAGACTGTTTGCCTTTTTTTTTTTTTTTTAAATCTGTTCTCTCTCACTCTCCTGGATAGCTGGATAGTTATTCTCAGCTCTGCTGGGTGATGATTTAAACAACAGTTTGATGCAGTAGGATGTTGGTGTTCACAAATCAGGTCTATCCTTTTCTTTTTTCTAAAAAGATAATATACTGCTTTTTCAAAATCAATTAACACTTAGGGCAAATGAAATGGGGAAAGCAAAACGTCACTTTCTAAAGGGCTGCCTTGAAACCTTTTGGTATTTTTCAGGTTTCATCCAGGAATTACAAATCATTGGAAAAAGAAAGGAAACAATAATTAGTTCATTTTGTTTCTTGATCACATCCAGTAAGATAGCTTAATAAGGCTTTTCTGCTCTATTTGCTAGAGATGGTTGTGGTGTACTCAGGGTATTGGCTAATAATTTCTAGGTGTCTTGCAGTCAGTCACCAGGCAATGGGATGCTTTAGGGCCAGTTGTGTTGGGAGAAGGCTGATGGAAGGAATCAGTAATATTTCTGGATCGCAATGTGGTCGAATTATGTTTTGTAAAAGAAATTTTTTCCAGATTGTGGCATGGCAGGAAATAGGGAGGTGATTCTCAGAATGGCAAAAATCACAGAACTCTGTTTCACAATGGAATCAGCATCAACTCCTACTCCAAAGCAATGCTAAGTGAGCTAAAGTTCAAGAACAGAAGTTAGTAACAGAAGGCTGCATAAACATGGAGGTGGTCCACGTTCTGACTACAGATGCCCTTTGCAATCATTGCTTGAATAGCAAGATCGTTTCCAAATGAGCATCTCAGAATATAACAGCTCAAAGTTTGCATAACTTACTTGAATTTCATTTAGAAAGCAGGTCTGGACACCCCCAAACAATAAACAGATATTAAAAACTAACCCAAACACACTGCAAATGAAATTATTAACAAATTGACTTTTAAGTTGACTGCTGGCAATGTGCCAGTTTGGGCGGCAGGATTTGGAGCTGTGCTCTGCTCACACTTCTCGCATCACACCTCATAGTTATAGCTGCAGTCAAAGTTCTTTTCTGTCTTTTTATTTCAGTAGAGAAAGGCCTTCACTTGGTTTAATAACCTTTTCCTTCTTGAATAAAGAGTTTCTGTTTGCAATCACATGAATAGAAAAAGACCTGCTCCAGAAACTCTGGGAGATTATTTCATGCCTAGCTACAAAAATAAGGTTTTGAAAGAGCAGAAGGGATGGAATAACTACATAATGAGCAAATTCTTGTGAGGTAAATTATTGTTCAGGATTTTTGAACTGATCTTTTAAAAAAGCAAATAATAATAATAATAATAATAATAATTATTATTATTATTATTATAATCCTGCAAACACTGTTGCCTAGTGGGAGACAACATTAGCTTTGCTGGAAACACCACTGGGTGCCTGCACTTTGTTCTCCTCCAATGGTGCAGCCTGAAACATTCTAAACCCGGGAAAAGACCTGCCTTCACCCAACAGCAATGTCTCTTTGCTTTGAGTCTGCATATAATTCCACCTCTACAGAGATAGAAATGATAATGTGATCCTTTTCACCTATATGGGTCAGAATAAAGTTTGAGGCTTCAGGTAAATTATAAGCTGGCAGAAGAGTTGATCCAAACTATGCTGTTTCATCATTAGAAATGTTTCCGTTGGGGTATGGGTGTCATCTGAACTTCCTTGGTCAAAACCAGCAATCAGGTAATTGAAATTAATTGAAGGACCAAAGGAGAGGGTGAGTGCAAGCCTGTGTTAACAGGCCAGAGTTTCTCCTTCTAGTTCTAATATTCCCATTAGAATCTTCGGCTTCACTAACTAAGCCTGGACCTGTAACCTTCTTCACCACATCTTTTCACATCTAATAGGACCAACTTGATTTCCATTCTTGAAACTTTAATGATGACAAATATCTTCTGCATTCAGCTGAAGATTTTAGCTGCATTTGGGGAGAGAGGTTTAAATTCAGAGCTGATTAGAGCAGTTACGAAGGTGGCTGGTAGGAGGGAAGGAGGGGGGGAGGAGTGATTTCTCCACCATCTTCAGAATCTCTCAGTGAGGAAAGTGGTAGTTGATCTGAGGGCAGCAGCTTACTGTGCTCTTGACCTAGTCCCTGGTCCAACTGCTCTCTTCCTCTCTCTCTGCTGTCATGAAGAACTTCTGTGGCTGACTTCCCCTCATCTTCCACATCAGCTCATTCAGTACACGAGACACAAGATTGTTACCAGAAACAGCCTGGACCTCCCCTTGTCAAAACGACCATCAGCACCTGACCCCCTTCTTCCCCAGTGACTCAGTCTCTGGCAGGTGTTACGAGCTAAAACTGAGTTTTGTGGCAGCTGCTCCTGGAACCTCGGAGACAGCATGGCGCTCCTGGAACGAGGGGAACAACGAGGAAGCTGCCCGTCACCGTCCTGCGCCAGTGCCTGCTCCTCCCCCAGGAGAATGTGGCTGCTTGCAAAGAAAAGTTGTTTTATCTTACATGAAAACAGTTGTTTTCTGTTTATTGTTTACCCAGTGTTCACCATTTAAAAATAATACAATGTCTTCGTTAAGGGATAAACTTAGGAAACATTACTCCTACTTACATTTTTCTCTTGGTGCCAACACACCTCAGCAAGCTTTCAGACAACAGTCACCTAGCAACAGTTTTTTTCATACATTAAGTGATTTCAAACTCTCACATTCTCCTCCATGAGAGCTATATATTTCACCTTTTCTCTCCCTCTTACAGCTCAAGGAAAGAGCAACCAAGAAAGAGAACAGTCTATTCAGTTTCATCATAAAATATCAATTTTAAACTATTACTTTTAAATGTGTATATGTTTTCTGTAATCGTTTGCTAATCCATTTGTGACCTTTTATCTAAGTGGCCAGATATTAGTTGGGATTAGGTTCACCTGAAAGTGACAGAAATACCAAAATATCATGAGTTTAAGCAGTTGAAATGGAAATGCAAGCAGTCCTGGGCTGGTATGGCAGTGCCAGTCTCACTGGGAATCCAGGTTCAGTAGTTCTGATTCACCTGCCAACCTCAACATGCAATGCCGATTTCTTTGTCTGATGTGACTGTTGGAGGACCAGTTATTGTATCCTCATTTCATGTATTAGGAAGAAGAAAAGAGAAATAAAAGGGCATTATTCCCTCACTTTATGGTTACTTCCCAGGAGTCTGGAAGATTATTTCTGCCTACGTTCCATTGGCCAGAACGTAGTCCTGTTACATGTAACTTCCAAGAACTTTTTTTTTTTAAGATTTTATTTATTTATTTGACAGAGAGAGAGCACAAGTAGGTAGAACAGCAGGCAGAGGGAGAGGGAGAGGGAGAAGCAGGCTCTCAGCTGAGCAGGGAGCCCGTTGCAGGACTTGATTCCAGGATCCTGGAATCATGACTTGAGCTGAAGGCAGCTGCTTAACCGACTGAGCCACCAAGGCGCCCCCAAGCAGTTTTTGTGCCTTCATGTGATCAACTAACGTTCAGGGGTTCAATCACTGAGGAAAAAGGGAAGATGGATTTTGAAGAATACCTAATAGTCGCTGTTACAGGTCAAATGTTAAAATTTAGATAAACTGCAGAATTTATATTTAATTACTAGCTTTTTTGTTCTTTTAGAAGGAGAAATACTTTCTTCTTTTCTCCTGAATGAATAAATGGCAGGGATGAAGATGTAAACATGATCTAAGGTGCAATTTTTACCAGGTTTGGAAAACATCTCAGTGGATTACACAGAAGCTTAAACAATATTGGAACAATATTGCACAGATAACAATATTGGAACTTGATTGTGCTATCTGTTACCATAAGAAGGTCCACGTTGGTGTTCATTCAAGGCCATTTTCATTAAATATCTTACTAAAAGAATTTCCTATAAGCTGTGTGTCACAGAAGAGAGACAAGGTTATAGAGTACTAATCATTAAAAGAAAACTTACTGAGATTGAAGAATGTGTGCTGAAAAGTATCCGGGTTTATGGAAATACTGAGCACTTTTAATAATACATTTGGGCTTAAAGACAGGAAGGATTTACATGGTATGTGGCTTGGCATTTAGATCATTACAAGCAGCCTGTTTCCTGAGTCAACATTGACCATCCTTTCATTAGTAGAATACATTCCAATGGTTAGATCTACACAATTAAAACACATACTAGTATATGGATGCCTGTTCCTCACCCTGGAGGTGCTGATTTATTGGTCTGGAGTGGGTCCAGAATGGTGGTAATCTTTAGAAGTTCTCCAGGTAATTCTGGCACTCAACTAGTCTTGAGGACTAGTAAATAACATGCCTCCAAATCAGACTCCTATGAATCCCTGCAGTAATCTCTTAGCGAGCAACTTCAAACTGAATATTAAGGCCATGAATAACTTTCTCATCTTAGAAAGGTAGTTCAATCCATACATTAAATGATTTATCATTTTAAGTTTATATTTTTTGGGACCAGCCACTTAATCATTATGTGGCTTCCTTTCCTTTCCTGAAAAATGGGCCTCCCTTATCTGAAATGGGGTTTGTTTGGTGATTAAATGATTGATTTAAGTAGAATGAACTACATGGCATAACACAAGAGCTAGTAAAATGTTTTTTATTATTCTATAATTATATTTTATAGTACATCTTTATGATTAAAAGACAGATGTCATTAGTATACTTTGGTAATTAAATAATTAAAGGTAGGTTAAATACCTTACTTTGGATAATTTAATTAATCATATTTGTTGATGCCTCCAATGTGGAAATCCTGACTGTTCTAGACCCTATGAGAATATAAAATGTTTACGTAATATCCAGTATAGTTAGGGAGGCAGGGTATGTGTATAGAAAGGACAAAACAGAAATATAAGCAGTATATTTGTGGCAGAGATTGCACATTGACCACTAAATCTATTTTCTTCATGTTCCATTTTTGAATATAATAGATAACTTCTAAATTTTCCTTGTAATTACTGTGGTCAGATGACTTAGTTTTTGCAGCTGGAATGTGAGTTGAAATGACCTGTGTCACTCCTGGATCCGGACCTTAATTTATTGGGTATGCTTTCCCATTCCCATTTGATGAAACCTGCACATGGCTAAGTCCCAGCTTTGACCATGTAGAATAATGTCCTAAGGAATGATGGAACAACAAAGTAGAAGAAATATGTATTCTGAATAGCAATCTTGATGTGAGCTGCCCTAGGTGTTTGTACAAGAGATAAATGAATTTAATTTTTTAAGGGCCTGAATTATTATATATCTTTGATAGGAATGCACAGCCTTCACCCTGACAGATACTATGCATTGAGTCCCAGATTAGTTGCAGATTCTATAATGATTCTGCAGAATACTGGTTTTCAAAGTGAGGTTCCTGGGGTAGCAACATCAACAGTGGAAGCACCTGTAAATTTGTTAAAAATGAAAAAACTGGGGCATCTGGGTGGCTCAGTCTGTTAAACCTCTGCCTTCAGCTCAGGTCATGATGCTAGGGTCCTGGAATCGAGCTCCGCATTGGGCTCCCTGCTCGGCGGAGAGCTTCTCCCTCTCCCTCTGCCTGTTGCTCTGCCTACTTGTGATTTGTGTGTGTGTGTCAAATAAATGAATAAAATCTTAAAAAAAAAGAAATGCAAAAACTAATGATGTACTATATGTTGGCTAATTGAACATAATAATAATAATAATAATAATAATAATAATAATAATAATAATAATAATAAAGAAATGCAAAAAGTTAGGCCCCGCCCCGGACCTTCTAAATCAGAAACTTGGTGGTGGGGCTCAGTAGACAGTGTTTGAACACACTTTTCAGGTTATTCTGAAACAGACTTAAGTTTGAGAATCACTTCTATGTGGGGAGAGGAGGTTAGGAAAGGGTAAGGGAGTAGAGGGAATAGGCTAGAAGTGCTTTAAGAGAATGGGCAGTAGAAAAAGAATACCTGGGTTTGAATCCTGGTTCTGCCACTTACTCTGGGTGACCTTGGGCAAGTCAGCCTCTCTGTTTCTCAGTTTATTTATCTGTAGAATGGGGATAATAATTGTACAATAATCATAAGATTTTTTTGAGGGTTAAGTAAGTCAATATGCATAATACATTTAGAAGAGTACCTGGCATAGAATATTAACTATAATTATTATAAAGCAATGAGTTGAAGAGTGAATTGATCTAAATGAACAAAGGTGTAGAGGTGGGTCACAGAACCTGTCTATGGAAAAAAAATGGGTCTAAGATTTATTAAATAATTTAATACATATTTATTCCTTTGCTTCAATACTTCGAAAACATAACTCAACAATTCCTTTTTTGTGGAGCTCTTCTTAATACTGACTTGAATCTCTCTCCCTATTGTATTCCTAACTCTCTAAAGTGGCATAGAGTAAATTTGATTCTTCTTCTACATCAACAATCATTCTTTTGCAGTGATAGTGGCAGTAATTGCTCCAGGGGAATCAGTCTATTTGTAATAATAATGATCCAGACTCATCCTTTTAAAAATGCTTCAACATAATATCTACAAATTCTGAGTCTCCTAGCCATTCCTCTACACTCAGTCAGTTTCATAATTTTTTCCTTTCCTCCAGATCTCAAAGCCTGGCTGTGTTATTCAAGTATGTCCCAAAGACTGGAGCCTTTGGGGTGTCTAAGCTAGATTTTAGCATTGAGGTTCTGGGGAGGAAAGGCCACATTCCCTCTAATGTTTTTGAAGAGTATGTAATAGAGTCATTATCCTGTAAGGACAACCTTGCATAGATCTTTATGTTCTAGCTTTGTCCTCTTATAGACAGCTATCATGTCAAAGCCAAACCCCCACTGTGAACTCATTTCCTTTCATTATCATGGGTTCCTATTGCACAGCACAATTATAACCATACTATAAGTAGGTCATAGGCTACTATATCAATAATTAGTTACAGGTCTTGTTTAGCTCCCAGACAGTAGCATAAATCATCTTGTCTCCTCCTTTATATCACACCCAAGTGTTAGTTAGTTTCTTTCCATTTCAAGATGCCTCTCATCCCCCCCAAAGTAATAATAATAAAAAATGAAGCCCCTTCCCTTGACCTCTATATCCTTCCTTCAGCCACCGTTTCTCCAGAAAGTTTTTTGTAATGCTATCTCCATTGCCTCATCTCTCACTGTTTCTAATATATTAAAAAAAAACATATTTATTGAGCATTGGCTCTATGCAAGATAGTATGTTAGATGCCGAGATAAGAAAAGAGGAAAAAGACACATTCGATATGAAAGACTCTAAACATGGGTTTACCGACCCCTAATTATAACCTAGACTCCATGGTCTTAAAATGATCTAATATCTATAATTCCAGCCAATTTCTAGTCAACTTCAAAATGTGGTTCTCAGTTATTCCCACATTCATCAGAAGACACACAAGTTGGTCAGAGTCACAAAGCACAACGCATTTACTTGCTTATCTGTCTGGTTTTAATGTTCTATAAAAGCTATTTTTTATCAGAAAATCTGGGCTTTTACATCAAGTGGTGATTTGACATTAATGCATATAGTTCTTCAGAAGTAATCAAAGAACTGAGGTTTTCTATCAAAGTACCTGATTGCACTTTAAACTTTATTTTTCTATGGTATGGAATGAACTGAGAGCACTTCTGTATTCCATCTCATTCTATATATAGTAAGTAGTAAGTTCAGGCTTACAAGCCCTGTAAACTAATTACAGAAGAGAATTTCCAAGGTTTGATATGAAGCACAGTTTATTATTGCTTCTGGGAGGACACATATTTCAACATTAAGAAGGCCTTGCCAGTTTATTTTAGACTAAAACATCAGCAAATGTACACAGAAGAGACCACAGGGTTTTCATCTCCTAAGCAAAATTTAGTCAAATATTAGAATTTTTGCTCTGTTCTGATACTGCTTTTAGAAACAGGAGAGACTATTTTCCTATAAGATTCATGCTTTTTCTTATTAGAAGTTCAACATCTGTTCCTTTGTGGCTGAAAGAGAATGTGGCTAATGGGAAAAAGAGAGAGAGAGAGAGAGAAAAGAAGAAAAGAAAACAATAACTTCAAATTTCAGCAATTAGAATATAGGCCTCTGTGACTTAGCATCCTTAGAACTATTCTGAAATAGGGTGAGTGTAGAGAGGTTTAGGTTGGATATCAGAAAGAAATCCAGAAGAACGACACATCTTTGAAAGAAATAGAATTCTCCGGAGTAGAGGACACACTTGGAATCAGATTAAACCTAGCATAAAAGAATATACTAGGGCACCTGGGTGGCTCAGTGGGTTAAAGCCTCTGCCTTCAGCTCAGGTCATGATCTTAGGGTCCTGGGATAGAGGCCCGCATCGGGCTCCCTGCTTGGCAAGGAGCCTACTTCCTTCCCTCTGTCTCTCTGCCTGCCTCTCAGCCTACTTGTGATCTCTCTTTCTCTGTCAAATAAATAAATAAATAAAATCTTTAAAAAATATATATATATACATATATATATATATATATATATACAGAAGAAGTACTCTTGACCAGTAGAAAATGCATATTATGACCTCAAAATGATTTTTCCATTACTAATATGAGGATTTCTAAGTAATTTTTAGAAATCTAAAAATCTATCTAGTTTGAGATACGTGTAACTAGTTTGAGAAAAATTTGGGTACTTACTGTAAACGTTCACTGTTGGTCTTGTTTTTTTTTGTGTGTGTCTGTTTTGCTATTAAAAACTATATACACACACAAATCAAATGTATTTTTAATCTTTTTCTTTCTCTGCCTCTGAGTGTACTCGAACCATGATGAATATAATGAGTTGTTATTTGTAATACAAAATGTGGAATGAAAACTTAATGTTTGTCTTTGTGGAGAAGAAATTTCTTTCAACCTGATATGTTATGGCTTTCTTCTAAAAATGTGCTATCATTACAAATGATGAGAAAAGTATCAATTAGTTATCTAACTACATGCAGGCATACATGCGGCACTGAGCAGACAGATTTACACAGTTACAGCTAATCTGTCCTCTTGGCAAATGTAGGTAACTGAAAGTTTATTCTTTTTTTTTTCCTAAGAGAGAGAAATTTAGGTGAAATTCACTAATATTTGGTAGGAAGCCCAGTTGCACTGCGCTGATTTGTTCTGATTTATGACTTTGAGGAATAACAGTGCAAGTTCCTGAGTTTGGTTAATGCAGGATTTGTTTTTCAATTAATTTTGGATTTTAGACCCAGTGTAATTCTGTATTAATAACTCAGTGTTACTGATCAAAATAAGTATCTCTTTCTGACCCCTGCTAGTTTGAAAAATGGAGAATGCAAAGGATTATGACTTCTTTGCACATTCTCAGCCAGACTTGAGGGTGCTTAAATCATTGCTTCTGCTAACCAGCCTTAGGTTTATCACCTTTGTTTACTATTGCTTGTATCTCAGTTCCTTCCAGTATGCAAGTAATCATCCAGGGATCTTGTGCTCAGTCTGGCCTCTGCTTCTTGAATGGCTTCCTTTACTGCCTATTAAAATTCTAAGCCCCTCTCATGGTTCATTCCAAAAGCAACCTTCACCACAAACCCTTTCCTAATCTTAACGACTGCAAGCCATCTAGTCTGCTTTGTCTCCCTGTCCCTGCCATTTTTTTATAGCCTCCTTCTTGGCCTTAGTGCAGTCTGCCTTTTATATTTACTTGAGTCTTCCCCTTCTCTGCCAACAGCTTATATTTGAGGTAGAGACTGGGTCTTATTCATTATTATTTTCTGTGGCACCAAGTGCAGTGCTGTAGATGGACTGCATCTGACATTAAATAATATTAAATAACCCTCAAATAACAACGAGCACAGGCTTTCTTTCAGGCACTGGGTTGGCACAATGAAAGATTATATACTATTACTGTCAAAAATGATCAAACTGGTGGGTAAGACTTAAGACTTATGACAAGGTAACTATTTTATGAGAAATAATTCATGAGAAGTCAAATGAAAGATAATGAGCACCACAGATAATTTTCAAAATGGAAAAAAAATTATTGCATATGTGGTAGGGTAGGGCGTGGAGTAGGCATTAAGTGTCAAAGAAAACTTCAAGGAGAAAATTCCAGCTGGACTATGAAGGATGCTAGGGACAAAGACAGGGATTGATAGAGGTGCCAGAATTCTATGCAGAAAAGATTAAAGGAACAAAAGATCAAGCTAGATGACTGAGTATGTTCAAAGTTCTTATGGGCTTGGGGATAAATTTTTAAATGGCCCTCAATGCCAGTCAGAAATCATTGCAAAGGAAATATTAAGAAAATCTACCTTGTGTTTGTGTATAAGAGTTTCCAAGAGAGCTGAGGCTTGTCACATTAATATGTTTTCCATGAGGTGTTGTCCTAATATACATACAGGGTAGTTCTCCATATAAAGGATAACAGTTACTGACATTTATATAGTACAAATGTTCACAAAGAATTCATTGCTTTACAAGAGGTTTAAACATAAAATTGTTTGGAGAACAGCCACCACTCCTAGTGAGCATAAAGTTATTTTTCTTCAACTTTTACAAAACTCTTTCAGAAACATAACTAGAATGTAACACAAGGCACAGCTGTCTGCTATGTTAGTATGCCAATGTATTTCTGGTTTATAAGGAGTAGTATCCTGAACAAAAGCTCCGGCACTATTTCATTTAGATTTTAAGTCTTCCTCAAACTCCTAACCTTTGAAGATCTCAAAAGTGAATATTCTAAGCTGCACAGAAGTAGACAAGACAAAGTGTAGAAACTTAAGAACTCATAGATTTTTTTCTTGAAAAATGCTGCAATGACTTCTTAACTTCCTTGAGATATATGAGATTCACAAGGCCCACTCAGCCATCTGTTTTGCTTGATTTCAGACCATTTCCATCTTTTCCAGGGACACAGAGGCAAATAATGTATGTGCATATTATGCATGTGTGTGCATGAGCAAGCACATACACACATACACAGATTAGATTGTGATCTCCATAGTGAGTTTTGGAAACTGTTCTTTTCTTGGGGTTTATGTAACTGTCTATTTAGCAGTAATATTTACTCTAAAGTTAGTGTTATTTTTAAAATACAGAAACTTTTTAAAACATTTTCTTTTCCTCAACAGAAAAAAAGTAGCACGGGTGATTATAGCAAACTTTTGAAGCTGGTGTTACTAGGTGTCGTTTTCATGGTAGCAGGATTAGTTAGTTTTTATTTTTATACAGTATTCAGAAGCTTTTGGTGGATGTTATTGAAAGATTTTTTGTTAAGAATTATGAGA
This sequence comes from Ailurus styani, assembly GCA_002007465.1. NCBI lineage: Eukaryota > Metazoa > Chordata > Mammalia > Carnivora > Ailuridae > Ailurus > Ailurus styani. Next base: position 487,841 of record LNAC01000696.1, on the reverse strand, counting down.
TTTATGTACAAATATGTATTGTGAGAGTGTTATCCTTTGAATTATGCTCCCTCAAAACATTTGTTGAACTCTTAACACCAAGTACTCAGAAATATTACCTTATTTGGAAATAGTCTTTGTGCATGTAATCAAGTTAAGATGTGGTCATTAGAGTACCTTACAAGAAGAGGAGATGAGACACAGATAGAACTACACAGAGGGGAGAAGGCCATGTGAAGACACAGAGAAAGTGCCACATGTTAAATCAGAGGCAGAGATTGAAGTGATGGTGTCTATAAGCCAAAGAATGCTAAGGATTGCCAGTAAATATCAGAAGAACATTTTCTTCCTCAGATCCTTCAGAGGGGTCATGGCTTTGCCAACACCTCGATTTAGGACTTCTAGCCCCCAGACCTGTCTAAGAACAAATTTCTGTTGTTTTAAGCCATTCCAGTTTGTAGTACTTTCGTATTGCTACCCTAGGGAACCTAATACAGAGTGATATTACAGTTTGGCTCTGAAAGTAAATGAATCTAAGAATGTCAGAGTGGACAGTATTTTCACTCATAGCAATTGAGAAGAGTACAAGTAACCTGTCTTTACAGGGACCACACACACCACCAATTCTATTTTGCAATGGTCTAAAGTCTAAAGAGGAATTATCAAAGAAAATAATAATAATAGTTAACATTGACTGAACACTTATTAAGTGCCAGGTCCTATTCTAAGCACTTTATATGTTTCATCTGGTTGAATCCTACAAATACCTATGTGGTGTAGATGCTATCATTATCCCCTTTACAGATGAGGAAATTGAAGTAGAGAGAGGTTAGGTTGCCCAAAGATACAGAGTTGACAGAGCTGTGGCTTGACTACTTACAGTTTAGCTCCCTCCTACCAAGTATCCACTTCCTTTTTAGTTTTTCCAGAATTCCAAGGTATCATGGTTTTTTGGAGCAGAGGAATTAGAAAGAAGAAAATTAGTGTTTAGAGAGCCCCTTTGTAAGTGAGTGACATATTCAGATGTGTTATCCTATTTTATTACCTAATTCTCGTAACAACTCTTAAAGAAAGTTATTATTTGTATAGCTTACAGATAAAGAAATATGTCCTATAATTTGAAAGTGGTGCCAGGATTTGCCAGAAACTAATAATTAATGGCCTTTGTTCAGTGCCTACTCTGTGTAGGGACTTTATATATGTTCTCTTTGATCTTTATGCAATCTTATAAGGCAGTTGTCTCTGGGAGTCATGAGAATGAAAAATGAACAGAAAATTTTGAGTAGGTTTCAGCCTGTGGAAGGCAGGCTAACTCTGTTGCTGTGCTCTGCTGTACCTGGTCATAGAATCAGTAAGATCTAGATTAATGCATTACATGGAACTTGCTTTGATTAAAAGCGAGGTCATGAAAACAATGAGAAAAAAGGGCATTGGCTTAGCATTGTGCTATCTGCATAGATGGGTGGGAAGCTGGCCAAAAACAGGGAAAATACATCATTGGGAAGGAGACATGACATATGAGGTTGAGCTATATGGCTATAGAGAAGATAGTTCTCATCAAAACCTCTGGAACTGAATGTTAGATCCTGAGGTGGAAATCATCGGCTTTTGTAAGTCCCTTCATACATCTTGGTCAGATTGTCCATTGTTTGAGCCAGATGGAAGCTTCCCACACCCAGCTTCCATGATGTCTAGCCAGTATTCATGACTATAAAATGTCCCAAGATTCTGTGAGTCCGATTGCCTTCTGCCTATGTTTAAATTACCCCTGGTGCCCCTGGGTGTCTGGCTGTTGAAAGAGTTTCCTGGTATCAATGACAGGTAAAACTCCCATTTTTTCAGATAAGGGTCTGAAACTTAGAGAGGTCTAGTACCTTATCCAAGGTTAGATAATAAATGACAGAGCTTGGATTTCAAGTTAGGTCTATTGATTATTATATATATCAGAGTATAGCAAAATATTCTTTTGCTTATATCATTATTTTTCTCTCTTGGTCATGTAGTTTTTCATTTCAGCAGTTTCTTCTATTACTCAAACTTTATGTGAAGCTGTTCCAGCAAGCTTGTGTAATATAGAATAGCATTAGATGTTGGCCAGTCTATATTTAGGAACTACTTTTGATGCCACTCATCCTTAAATTGTTGCAGAATTTTTCTAAACATTCTCCAATCCTTGACTTTCCTTCCTTTACAAAAAGTTGTCAGGAAAAAGAATTATTAAAATAGATCAAATCACAACAACCTGTAGTGGCTCACCATTGCTAACAATAATTGTTCCTGACTTCTGTGCCCATGAGACTCAGGTTAGGAATGTTTTAAAATATTCAGATGTTCATGTTTCACCCTGGACAGATGCTCTTAAACTGAGTACAGAGCAGATAGGTTATGTACGTATATGTAATTTTTTGACTATGATAAAATTAAATTTATATGTCCACGATAATCTCCCCATCTCCTACAAACAACACCAAACAAAACATCTAGTAACAAAGGACATAACATGAAAATCAGAAGTCCACATTTCACCATCAAATCCATTTCTAGGCCTCAGGAGAAACTTCTTCCTGGTGCAACTTTGTTCCTTTTATGGCTCTGTAATGCTAGATAATGGCTCTCATAAGAAAATGCTTCATGGGTGAATCTGACTCACACCAAAGGTTGCCACACACTGCCTCATAGAATGAGGACAAAACTTGAGTTGACATTCAAAGTACTTCATAATCTTATTCTTTGACTACATCTTTCTCTGGGTCTGATATTCCAGACGTAGATATTTTCATGATCCTGTTGTATTTTCTCACATTGTTGTCTCAGCCTGGTATGTCCTAACCTCCAGTCTCTGCCTATTATTATTATTATCCTTCACACGCTTCAAATGCATCCTCTATGTAAGTGTCATCTAATAGATTTTTTATTGTTTTTTCCCCCTCTCATTTTCTTGATGAATCCAGAGCACTGATTTTATTCTACTCAGAAATATTCAATAACATTGCATGCCATGCTCATTTAACTCACCAGTCTTGAACTGCAGACCTTCCGAAGGGAGAAAGAGAGGAAGAGCAAGAGGTGGCGAGTAGAAATCTGTTGTCTCTGCAGCTGGAGTCAGTTCTCCTGTTTATGATGTTGTCATTGTGAAGCTTTTAAAGTAAAGTGTGACTCTACTCAATTTTCACATTACTTTCTTACTTTATACCCCTATCCCCAAAGAAGGTACTAGTCCTAGTCAATTAGTTGTCTGTATGTATTGGTGCAAATTTACTTTATCCATATTTGACTACTTGCATACATTATACTACAATGCTTTCTAACCACGTTATTCCTCTATTTCTTATTACTTTACAATGGAAGTAACTGCTAAGTATATCTTAGTGGTTAAAATTCCAAGCTCTAGAGTTAGTCAGCTTGGGTTTGAATCTTAGCTGTATTGAATCATTGAATAGAATAACACATATTCTAGTTTATCCAGGACAGCCCTTTTTTATATCTACTGTCCTCACATCCTATTCAGTTAGTGCCTCCTTTCATTCTCAAAAATGTTCTGGTTTAGGTGATAAACCATATAATCACTTTACCTTGGAGTGACTTAGTCTCTTTAAGCCTCAAATTTTTGCCTGTAAAATGTAGAAATTGATATTTACCAAAAGTCTTATTTTAAAACACAAGGGGCAAAATTTTGTATATAGTACACTTGCAATAAGTATTATCCATATTTTTAATTTTGTTTTCATGTGGAATATGTATCTAAGTCATACAGTGTAGAACTTTTTCAGCATTATTCAGGACTGTAGCTTACTCATACAATTTCCCTTCCTCATGCTATTTACTTTCAACTCTAAGAAAATTGTTGTGATATACAAATTTTGTTAGAACAAGACATTTCATTGCCTCATGTCAAAAGTTGTCATTATATTTACACATATATAGAAACACATATCTATCTATCTATCTACCTATCTATCTATGTATCATCTACCTATCAATATACCTATCTATCTATTGATATACAGACATGCACACAAACATAAGCTTGTAAGGTTTTAATGTGAATACCCCTCAACCCTTTAGGTAGGGTGCCTTCATGCTTAAGAGAAAATGTGCAACCTGACATAGTGGTCTGCAATATTCAAGTAATCTGAAGAATAGGGATAAAAAGACATAATCTTTTATACCTTTATGAGCTCAATGTTTACGTTTTTTAAAAGCTTAAGCGACTGAAGAAGTCAGAAGTCAAAATTACTTATACTTAAAGACATACTAACTTGTTTTTGGGTTTAATAATATTGGGGTCAGAAAGCACATTTTAGGGACACTCTGTAAATAATACAAGACAGAAAAAAGGACAGTGAGTAATTAGTCCACAAATTCATTAACATAAAATTTCATATGGCATATATAGACTTCTAAACTCCTTATTAGACTTCAGTAAGTGGTTGAGAATCTGAGCTGTAAGAGATGAAGCTCACTGAAATAACTACCAAGATCAGAATAAACGGTCTTTGCTTTATAAACCTTGCTCTGTGTGCCTTCAGAGTTGAGGTAGAAGCTATCTAGAATGTAGTCTCATTCCTAAGCCTCTGAGAAGCATGTCATTACTCCTTCTACTTTGAGAGAGGAGCCTGTCAATCAAGCAAACTTATTTTGCAGGTCCTGGAGGGGAGGAATAACACATTAAGTTTTACTCTCTCTTATTCTTGGTAACACTTTATCTCAAGTGCCCATTAACCAGCACCACTCTATAACTCGGGCTGAATTATGATGAGAGCACTCTTGTGGGAGTCCAAGGCATCTGCATCAACCAGCCGCTGCCATTAGTTTACAAGAGTGAGCCTCTGATCACACCCCAACATAGGTGAAGGGCCTCTGTCCAGGAGCTACACAGAGACTATCCTAATGAAGGATCAGAGGAAATTCCTTTGTTCTCTGGCGCTCTAAAACCACCTGTACTACCTTAAGAAGTCAGTGGGCTTCATTTCTTCGTTTTATAATGACATATGTGACACTTCATCCTAGGATTCAGATCTTAATTTTTAGTTCCTTTTTTCATGTCATGATAAAAAATTCTGGGGAATATATAGTGTCAGCTTCCTTTCAGATTCATCATTTCAATATTTTCATCTGCTACAACTGTTTAATTAGGAAAGGCTCCTTTTGGTAGGTTCCTTTTGTATAACTTTAATGAAACTGAAGAGCATGAAATGTGGTTTCCCTGCTTTTAAATGAAGCTACTTTTATAGAAATAAGATGAGAAATGGAGAAATTGTTGAAGTCACAGTGCATGAAATTAAGGGAGCCCAAACTGTATTGGCAATAGTGCTTTTTTTTTTCCCCTCTTCTTCTCTTAAGTTGATGTTTTGAGGGCCTGGGTTGTGGTTGCTAACAAACAGGGCTGGTGCTGTTTTTTTTCTCTCTCTCTTTCTTTTTTTTTCAATTTCATAGACTTCTGACAGACATGCCTTTGGGGATTCAATTTGTTGTTGTTTAGGAAAATTGTATGAAGCAAACTATGTATGATAGAAGGTTGTTTTCAAATAACACAAAAGCAAATTAACGATGGCATCTACTTATGAGATAAAACCTGAAGTTGTGCTGGATTTCGTGTAAAGCAGAATTCAGTGTGTAGAATTGAAACAATAATTACAGAAAATTTCAAACAACTTGTGCTGTAATCATAGGACATGTACTTTGAATACCCCACCAACCCTCTAAGGGATTAGTTACATGGGTATACTAGTCATCATCGAATTTTCTATGATACTATTCTGTCTCTACAAATGCATAGGGAAGAGATGAAACAACACTTTTCTCATAAATTAATCAATGTAACAACCACTTTGAAAATTCAAGTACTTAATTCAGGGGATCTGCATTGCCTCACTATACAATTTAGACTAATTTGATAATAGGCACTGTTTTGGGGGGGCAGATTTTAGAAGTGGGTTAAAGTGCCAATTTCATATTATGAAAATATTGAATAAGATTTTCCTGCTGACCCAGAATAACTGATTAGTATTCTTAGAACAAAGAGCCATTAAGTACCCTCAAATTCAAAGAGAGAACCTCAAAGAGCCAGCAACGATTGGGGTCAGAAAACTCCATCGGAGATTATTAGCTCATGAACTCTGACCTTTACTCCAGAACCCTCTCATTCTCATCCCAAACTATGTAAAGTACAATTGAGGAGGCAAAGACAGCAAGAGAACCTCAGCAGAAAAGCTCAAGTTTCAGTGCTGCAAAATTTCCCTCTTCTCCACATGGAATAACTGGGTGTTTGTCAGTTTTTACTCCATCATCTTGTAATGTGGGGGAGTTAGGAGTTGAGGGGTTTGGGAGGTATGACCAGATATAGATTCCTCTTCCAGAGAACTGAGAAATGAAAAGAATCTTCAGGGACACCTAGTAAACTCTGAAAAACAACCCCTCAGTCAGGACTTGGACTTCTGACATTCAGTGAGCATAGATGGCCATTCAGGATTAGCTGGGGCGGCGGAGGAGGAAGAGGATGCAGTTATGAACAGTTTGTCAAGAGAACTCAGCATCTCCTTTCCATCTTTCCCCCAACCTACTCCAACTGCAAACAAATCAAAACTACAGTGAGATATTACTTTATGTCTGTCAGAATATCTATAATCAAATAGACAAGGAATAACAAGTGTTGGTCAGGAGGTAGAGAAAAGGGAACACTTACACACTGTTGATGGGAATGTAAATGGGTATACCACTGTGAAAAACAGTATGGAGGTTCCTTAAAAAATTAAAAATAGAACTACTATATGATCTAATAATTCCGTTCCTGGGTATTTACACAAAGAAAACAAAACACTAATTTGAAATGATGTATGCACCCCTATGTTTGCTGCAGCATTATTTGCAATAGCCAAGACATGAAAGCAACCCAGTGTTCATTGATAGATGAGTAGATGAAGATGTGGTATGTATGTGTGCATGTGTGCGTGCATGTACACATGCACACACACATGCACACACACACAGGAATATTATGCAGCCATTAAAAAGATGAGCTCTTGCCATCTGTGTCAATATAGATGGACCTAGAGTGTATTATGCTAAGTGAAATAAGTCAGACTAAGGAAGACAAATACCATAATTTTACTCATATGTGGAATCTAAAAAAACAAAACAAATGAATAAACAAAGAAAAAGCAGAATCAGATCTATAAATATGGAGAACAAACTGATGGTTTGCAGAGGGAGGGGGTTTGGGGGAAGGGCCAAATGAGTGAAGGGGTGTGGGAGATACAGGCTTCCAGTTATAGAATGAATAAGTTACAGGAATAAAAGGTAACATTGTAGCGAATATAGTCAATGATACTGGATCAGCATTGTATGGTGACAGATGGTATCTACTCTTGGGGTGAGCATAGCATAACGTATAAACTTGTTGAATCACTATGTTGTAAACCTGAAATTAAAGTAACTCAAATGCCAGGGGTACTCAAAACATTAAAAAATAGTGCAAAGTAACTAAGGATTTTATAGTTAGTTGTTTGTCTAGAATGATTAACTTTTTATTTTACTCTGGATAATTGATCTTTCTTTTCCCCCTGTCCCAGGTTGGGTTTTCTGAGAAGCAGACTCTGTGGTAGAGATTTGTGTGTGAGAGGCTGATTGGACAGTGCTGTTGGATCAACACTTATGAGGGAGTGAAGGAAACCAGAATGAATATAGGGCGAGGTCAAACTGTGATGCAGTCATTTCAAAGACTGCAGTGGCTCCCTAGAGTTCTCCTGAATTGGGGCCAGGGGGATGAAGTCTTATAACTGTCTGCATAGACCTGACTTGGATGAAGGATGCCCTCAGGAAGGAGATGTGACTTGACTCCGCTGTAAGCAGGCTCTCAAATGTCCTTGATTCAGTCCTGGGTGGGGTGGTGGGGGAGATCTTGGTGGTGCACCATTGCATCCAACACAATGACCTTTTTCCATGCAAAGAAATACTTTTAAAACTTTAAAAAATTTTCAGCTATATTGGGCTCACCATAATAAATAGTTGCAAGTTTCAACTCAGTGAAATTAAATCACCCAGAGTGAGAAAGTCATTTATATTCCATGATATCCCAACAGCCTATTCTTATTTGGCAGTCTCAGGCTCTGAACCAACAACAACATCTGCTGGCAATTTATTCTCTATTATCTTCTGCCTACTACTTAACCTACTGGATCAAACAATTCTATGTTCACTGTTCCCTATCCACCTGTAAGTTGGAAAGCTCACTTGTAAAAATTTAAATGTAGCTTTAGAAAAATTTTTAAACCCTGTTTGGAATTTCTTTATAAAGATTTCTATTTATAATAATCATTTCCTCAATCCATTGCTGTCTTTGGCCATTTTATAATTTATTTCTTTATGATTTCAGCCTGATTGACTTTCTGAAGCCTTAGGAAGGGCAAACAGTGCAAAAGGACTGATGAGACAAAACGGAGAGGTGCTGAATGATAGTGCATGCTGTTGTTGTTTTGCTTTTCTGGAACCCATAGAGATTACTGACCTCAGAGCCTTATTTACTTTTCTTACCCATTCATCAGGATTCCTGTCTTCTTTTTTTTTCCTGTCTCTTTCTTTTATCTCTTTCTTCTCTTGCCCAACTGTGGAATTGAATGTAGTACACAACTTCTCTCATCTTCTCTCTAATCTAGAGAAAGATTGTGTGCTCACCATGGAGGAGTTGCACAATAAATACATGTTGTTTTGTTGGATGCGATCATATTACTCTAACAATGAAAACAAACTGAGGGTCCATGAAATTAAACACAAGAGAGAAATAAGGTATTTTCACAATAGCGTTTTCACAATAGTTATCTATAATCTCCATTGAGGTGTAAAATAGATCTCAGTTTGATTTCTTCATCCACTTAATGTCTTTTTTTTTAAAGATTTTATTTATTTGAGAGAGAGAGCTAGAGCATGATAAGGAGGGCAGAGGGAGAGGGACAAGCAGCCTCCTGCAGAGCAGGGAGCCCAATGCAGGACTTGATCCCAGCACCCCAGAAAATTTCCAAAAAAACCCTTAGGCCTTCGATCTATTCTCCTCCAGCCATTAATACTGGCAAATAAACTTGAATGATTTTTTTTTCTAGACAACATTCTTATGCCTGCTGATTTTCTTTTATTTGCTGGCATCTCTGCTCTGTCCACCCACCAGTTTCTTCAGTTAGGCTTGATTTGGAAGACAACACTCTTTAACCAATTTCTGTAACTGGTTGCATCTTATGCCAAGACAATTTTGTGGGAGGTGTTTGAGAGAAGATCCAGGTAATAGACTTAGGTTCTGCTGTTCTCAGGTGTAGAACCAATCCAGTCTGTATCTCCAATCCTCTGAGTCTCCAACTTCTGGATTTTTAAATGTAGACATAGATTTCAGACTGCAGGCAGAGAGTGTCTCTGTTGGCAGATGTGTAGCACTTTCCATGTCTGCTTTCAAACTGGCAAATTCTTGCCTGAGTTTATCTCTTTCTTAGGTATCTTATTAAAAGTGGCAAGGCACCACTAATCCCTAAATTTCTGGTTATTTCCCACGCTTCCTCTGGAACTTAGAGGCCCCTCGAGCATGTAGCCTGCTTTCTGAGTTAACACAGGTGAAAGTTTTGCTAAAGGCTTTGAGTTACCAGGCTTTTCATGGGGTCTAAAAGATCACAGGGAATATCTAGTTCTTCATTTCCTACTACCTAATTTCTAAATCAGTTTGGAAATATGTTTTAGGTTTTGTTACTAAGTATCCTGTTTCCAGGTGCTAATTTCTGTATCAAGCTAAGCCAAAGTAAAGGTTATGTTGCTATAACAAAGAGATTCCAAAATATGGCTGAATATGAAGTATTAGTCTGGCTGGTCCAGTCTCTTAGGGTGGTTCTGCTACTCAACTTCACGGATAGATCTGGATTTCTTCTATTTTTGTTGTTCTACCCACCTATACAAATGCCTGTTTTTGTGGAAGAGGAGAATGTGTTTAGGGGAACACATTAGTAGTTTGCCAAAATTGTTAGCAAGTAGGCCCCAAATGTTCTAAGATTAATCAATATCTTAGAATTCACTACACTCCATCTCATTGTCTTCCTGTTTCAAAAAGAGTAAGAATCTAAAGCTGTTCCCCATAAATACCTTTTGACTGAAATCATGAAATTGAAATTGTCCATTGTTTCTCACATGGAGGTAGTCCAGCCTTTCTAGGGTGCATTTGTGGTGATGTTTGGTAATTGAAATGCCTGCGGATGACGGTTAGCATTTAAATACCCAAAAGGCCTGAATTATGGGTGAGGGTTATGAGCTCAAAATTCAGCACTGCCCCACCCAAAATGTGTGAAAAACGAAATTTCCTAATCCACAGCCCTCATTTTCAGGTCATTAGTGTCAGAACTGAGATAAGAATATAGATTTTTTGACTTTCTGTTAGGCTCATTTTCTAAAATCCAATCCCTGAAGAATAGTCTTGAGGGAAATTACACTTTTTTTTTAACGTGCTGTTGGCTCCCACCTGTTCTATAACAGCAGCAACTTACCTGTATAATTCTGTCTTTTCTTACTGCATTTGAAGAGTGAAAAATAATCTGTTAAAAATAGAATGACAGTTGTAGGGGAAGGAAATAAAAATCTAAATACAGTATCTCTATATGCGTATATAAATAGGAATATAAACAGACAAATATAGACTGTGACTATAAAGCAGTAAGACTTTATTTTGGTATGAAATTTGTGGAATCAATCTCACTGCTTTATATCCAGGCTTGTATATCTGAAGGTGGTGTGCTTTCCCTACTTAAATAAAGAAGGCTCTGGAGTGAAGTATGGAGGCATCAGGATGGGAGTGAATGAATCCATGGCCCCAGGTAGAAGGCTGTGAACCAGGTGTTGGGACAGAGGCTTGGTATCTAGGAGGCTGGGACCAAGAAACCAAAGGAAGGAGAAGAAGCAAGGGAGAAAGCTTGAGTCAGGAAAATGACAGGGACCTGTGCAGAAAAGAGCCAGCAGCGGACTTATTATGTAGACAAGTGTCAGGGAAATAAGCCAGGAGACACCAGAAAAGGAAGGTCTTAACGCTGAATGACACAGTAAAGCCTTGGTGTACCTTTTATGTTTCCTGCCACAAACCACATTTATCAGCAACAACAAAATAAAGTAGAAACACTACATAGAAATATCAACAATAATAATAAATATCCTAAGAGGATTCCCTGAGAAAGCCACCATGTTGCCTGGAAGGGAATTGAAATAAGGAGCAGTGAATATGGTATCTTGACTAGAGGCACAGAAATTGGATATAAGAGCAAATTGAGACATTTATCTTAGCATTTTGAGGGTACAAAAGAGCACCTTGTGACTGCAGGTTTCACAGTCAATATACCATTTGGCTTAGTATTTTTGGGTCATTCCTTTTCACGTGTTGTTTAAAACAGTGAAAAAAATCTACTAAGTATATAGATGACAGGTTTTAGAGAAGAAAATGTAAAACTAAGTACATTAGGCATAAATACATAAATAGGACTAAAGCCATAGAAAGAGGGAAAAAGACATAATAAGAAGCCCCTGACAGGCAGTCTGCATTGGGAGTGGATACAAAGATGCATCCTTTTCTGTAGGTCCCTGAGCTGTTTATTTTTATTTGGATATTGCTGAGAGCATTGAGAATGTGTGAACTTGCTCATTCTTTTTAGAGTCTGAGACTTTCAGGTTCTGGAACTCCTCTGAGTTCCCCACAATGTTCTAACTTTAAATAGTTTAATATATGTTTTTTTAAAAAGTGTAAGTAACTTAATGTTTGCCTCCTTTAAAACCTGTCCCATTTTTACTGCTGTATAGTTGCTACAGATGGGCATTTTCAAATCTGGTACCAGCGAAGTTCCCTTGAATGGATTTTTTTTTATCCACTCTTTTTCTCAGAACCCGAGCACAATCAGACTTCTGACTTTTCTCTGTCAATGGCCCTCTTTCATTTCCACGCACATAGCATTTTACTTAAAAAAAAATAGCTTCAATTTAACAACTTACTTAGTGGGTGTGTTTGAAAGATGAGCTGGCTAGCCGCTCACCAGCCCACGTACCAAATTTCTCGGCTTGCTGTTCTCTAATCCAGAATTCAAGAGTTTAGAATGGGAGGAAGTGGGAGATCTGTAATGCAAGATCATTCTTCTTCCTTCCCCCCCCAGCTCCTAAAATCTCTTGCTGCCATGAACTGCAGAGCCACGGTTGACTCATGACAGTGAGGGAGGTGGTCATACCATGTCACTGAAATCATGTTCATCTCATTCTTAAGGCTTCTATGACACAACTGTTTGGGTCACCTAGATGTGTCTTCGCCTTCCTCTGACTGGATTCCAGCCTTCACTGTGGCAAATGATCTCTCCAGCTGCTGATAGAGAATCAAAGGAGAGGATCTCAAGGAGTTGGAGCTTTAAGGGAACTTAAGGACAATCTGCTTCACCTCCTCTTTTGCAGTCTGGGAAGACAAATCTGGTAAAACGCTAGCTGGGAAAGCTAAGAGAATCAGAGTTAGTTCTGGAACTTGGGTCTCCTTCCGGGATGTTTCCACAAGGCCATGCATATTTCCTTGCCATTGGCAGGAGACTACACATTGGTATCCAAGTATTTGCTCTATAAATAGACAGTTCTCAGGGTGCTCTATTCTTTATATTCTATACAATAACATTGTTGCTAGCAGCAATTTCCTGCGCAGCACAGATAGCAAACAGAAGAATGAAAAATCCCTATCTGCTCCTTCTCTTTTCCTTTGTTTTGTGAATTTCTCCAAGGACCTGGATCAAATCTACGAAAAAGGGGGGGATGTTTGAATCCCTCTTCTTTACCTTGTGTAATTTTTGTATTTGGAAAAATACAGACAGTGGATTCCTCTGCCACTATCAGAAGTCTCTTTGGGCGCCTGGGGGGCTCAGTTGGTTAAGCAACTGCCTTCAGCTCAGGTCATGACCCCGGAGTCCCGGGATTGAGTCCTGCATAGGGCTCCCAGCTCCATGGGGAATTTGCTTCTCCCTCTGACCTTCTGCCCTCTCATGCTTTCTCTCTCTCTCTCTCTTTCAAATACATAGCATCTTAAAAAAAAAAGTCTCTTCTTCATATCAGTCCTCTCAGAGTTAATCTTGAAGTGCAAAATATTTTTGGACTGCCTTGGCTAAAAGGTGGAGTAGCTACATGCCACTGTAAGTGGAGTCACAGACATTGTTCTTCACAGATGGCTGTGTCCCTTTCTCTTTGTGACTGTCTCAACTATAACACTTTCAGGTGTGTGTTTCCCCATAAGTGCTTGCGCTTGTGACTGCCACCTGGTGTCAAGAGCAACATCTGCGTTGATATCTTCTGTATAGTAAGTGCCTGAAAAGCATTTGTTAGGGGTTTGTGGGAAACCTAGAGGTCCGGATATGCAGTCATGATGTGATATGCTCTTTATGTGTCTATGTGTTTGTGCTTTTTTCATTCAGCAGATACTTGGTGAGCTCCTATTGTGACCTGGGTGCTGGCGCTATGCACCAAATGGGATACAATCCCTGCTCTCCATGCACACAGAGTCTAGTTGGAGAGATGGATAAAAATGAGAATTATTACATAAGCTAGTATGAAAATCACCCTGAAAAATGCATACTTGAATAATCATAGAGGAAGGGCAAAGAGATTACATTTCACTTGCTCTCTGAGGGCAAAGAAAACTTTTGGGCTTGAGTGAGTGTTTAAGGATAGATGATATAGGCCAGGTAGTTAGGGAAGGAAAGAAGCCCAGGCAAAAGAGAGAGCAAGGTAGTGGCACTGAAGAGTGAGAACACATGTGCTGTTGGGAAATTGAAATATTTTGATATGACAAAGAGGGACTACCGAAGGGATAAGACTAGAAAAGCAGTGGAGGCCCAGATCTCAGGCAGCCTTCTCAGCCAAGCCTGGACTTTGCTATTTACTATGAATGTAATGGAAACTATGAAAGCTTACTGTAATCAGATTTATGGATTGGAAAACTGACCCAGGCAATAGGGTGGGTTTGCGGTGTGACTGAAGGCAGAGATGGAGTTAAGAATCATCTGTAGTAGTTTACACAGAAATGTTGGTGGCTTGAAACAAGGCTGTACAGAGGGGTCCCAGAGATGTCTTCATGTTAGAATTGATAGCACTTGGCAACTGCCAAATGTGGAGAAAGCAGCAGACTAGAAAGCCATTCAACAACTGAATTGGAGCTACCTACTGTCATAGGAAGCACGGGGCAGGTTATCTGATGGGGGTGAGGTTGGGGTTGGGGAACACAGAGTGAAATGTCTGTGGTGCATGCAGGTGGATCTGTCTAGGAGGCAGAGGGGCCCATAAGTGTGCAACTCAGTAGACATATTAGCCCAGAGGTGTGCACTGTTTAGTCATTGGCGAATGTTTGGTAGTTGAAAATCTACATATGGCAGGGGAACCAGGAATAGAAACTAAATAAAATACTGTGTATGAATCAGGCTTCCCGGATTCAAATCCTGGGTCTACCACTGATGGACTGTGTTAACTCTGGGCAACTCATCTCATCTCTCTAAACCTTGGTTTCCTTTTTTTGTAAAGTAGGAATAATCATAGTAAGCACCTCATATGTCATGTGAAGTCCTTAGTCAAGTGCCTGGAGCATTGTAAATGCCAACCAATATTGGCTACAGTTATTGATGTTGTTAAATTGAGTGTCTAAGGTGGGAACTGAAAAGAGGATTGCAGATGAGGGATACTTAACATTTCAGAGAGAAGTAGAGTGAGAGGAATAGCTGCAGAGCTGGGGGTAAGCCATGAAAAACTGAGGTTGGGAACACATTTTGGCAGTGGCCAGTAGTATCAAATATTACTGTGAGCTCAAGAAACAATAGGTTTGGCAAACAGTGTGATACTTTTCAAAGAAAAACATATTAGAGTGTAGAAACAGAAGGCAGACCCTAGTGGATTTAAAAGTAAATGGAAGAGGAGATGAGAGAGATTAGAGTATGGAATATTGTTTTAGTAAGTTTGGCTATAAAAATAAACAGAATTTCAGCATCTAGAGGAGGTTTTAAAGAAGAGAGAGGTCTTTTGTAAAGTTGGAGGAAACTGGCATGTTCAGAAACTGAAGGAAAAGAAATATATGCAGGATGTTGAGGCCCAGGTTAAAACTCAATGCTGATCACTCCTCCTATGTCCTCAAGTCTAAGGTCAAGGCAGAAAAGAGGAAGAGAAGCAACTTTAGGTGATTTCCAGGCCTTCTGCAAGATGTTTTTCATTCAATCACTTACTGTGTCTTCATGGAGACTGGGGAAGAGAGTCGCCCATTAATAATATCTATTTTCTATCTAAAGAAATTAAGACTTACAGAAAGTAGATAATTCCTACAAGGCCACAAATAGAAGTTGGGATTTGACCATGCTCTGTTGCTTTCAAAGTTTGTATTGTATCTCCTGTGCTATTTAGTGGTTTCATTTACATGACAGATTTTTGGAGAATGTATATTTATTCTGATGGATCATTGTAGCAGATAGAATCAGCACTTGCCCACATGCCCTTGGATCCCTTTGCTATTTTTCCACAATACTGGCTCTCATTGCTCTCTTTCTCTTTCTCTTCAGCCAGCACCTGTACTTCTTTGGAAATCTGTCCGAATGCCCTATTTTCCTATGCAGAGAGCAGGAAATTTCTGGAAAATTAGGTTCTCCACAGCCACTCCATTATCTTTGCCCTTACGTAATGCTTGCTGGGTGCCATGATATAATACCCAGCATTCTGGTCCTTGATATAAGAACTCTGAGGTGTGGCCTTACCTTGCCACCAGATTTCCTCCAGAAAATTCCACTAGTTACACTCTATGGTATTGTGTGAGATATCATGTCTTCGCTTTTATAAGTTTCCTATTGTTGTAAGAAATCACAATTTTAGTGACTTAAAATAACAAAAACTTATAACTGTATAGATCCACAGGAGTCCTGTCTGCAAAAGTCCAGGCTAACAGGTGTTGATAGGATTGCGTTCCTTTTTGTAGGAATTATGGGAGAATTCTTTTCCTTGCTGAAATTTAGTTCCATGTGGTGGAGGTCCCATTTCCTTGTGGGCGATCTGCCCTTAGCTCCTAGAGGCCTCTCTCTGGTCCTTGTACATAGCCCCCAATGTCTAAGAGGCAGCACAGGGCATCAGCTCCTGCTCATGCTGCCATCTCCTTGACCCGCTTTTCTGCCACTCTCTTTCACATTTAAGGGTTCTCCTGATTAGATTGGGTCCATTCATATAATCCAGGATAATTTCCCTATTTTATGATCAGCTGATTAGTAACCTTAATTCCATCTACAACCTTACTTCCTTTTTGACAGGGAGGGCAATATATTCAGAAATTCTGGGTATTAGGAAGCAGATATCTTTTTCGAGGGGTGGCCATTATTCTGCCTACCACAACCTCCTCTCCCTGTGGATCCATTTTCCCACTCCCCCTACTGTTGTGTGTGTGTGTGTGTGTGTGTGTGGAAACAGTTCCTTATAAATCACTTTCTCAAGAAACTTAGTCTTGGGATCTGCTTTTGAGGATTTCAACCTAAAACAATGACGCATGTTCAGAATTCAACAATTGTTTTGGTACGTGGATTGGGGATGGCCAGTGAGGAGTGTAGGCCAGCACGCCAAGCACAGGCAGACAGCGTCCGTTACTGTGGCTGTGTTTGTGCTTGCTGGGCTCATTGGCTTTCTGGCCGTCAGACAGGAAGAACAGGGAAGACCTTGCTAATGAGATTCTCCCTGCTCGCCTGAAATCCTTTGCACCTCATCAGCGTGGCACCCTCAGCAGCCTTGCCTACCAGCGAGTCTCTGTGCACGACATTTATAAATATAAGTGTGCTGTTCTGCCACAACTGTCAAAGGCAGCAGCTCGTTAGTTAGCAACAGATACCAGCCAAGGCTGGCCCAGCCCTGATGCTATGTGGTGAGGCATAGAAAATGAACATGCCACTCAGTTCAGGGTCAATATGCAAAACAGGAAAGGGAAAAATGGAAGCTTGACAGCCTGTCACGATGATTATTAGCTGTCTCCCAGAGTCCTCTGGGCCCCAAGCTCCATGTAGGCATTTAGCCACTCAGTGTTCTCTAACAACCCTTTCTCCCGCACTCCTCTCATTGTGTGCATCACTTGGGTCTGTTTCATCAGGTGCCAAATGCCTTGTCCTCTAGATACACAGATGCTGCAGGTATACCCAGTGCGGCACGGTCCCTGCGGATGGAGGCACACGTACTGAAACCCAGGACGTCTTCTGATGTGGTAGCCAGGTTGATCACAGGCTCTGCCAGGTAATAAAAGGGGGAAGGGGCTCAAACAGAGCACACCCTGCTAAAGCGAGTTTACACCTGGTCCTTGAAAATACCACTTCAGAAACCATTGGTTGGGAGGCCATGACTGAAGGAGGCCTCAGTGTTAATGGTTGTGATATGTGCCCCAGGCTTGCTTTGCCTTTGCCTTTACTCCCTTTCTTTCACTGACTTAAAGCTCCAATTTATGCTTCCACTTCCCTTTACAACATAATCCTCACTCCCTGAAATTTACACCTACATTCCAGACTCCACATGATAACATGTTCATAGTGCCACCTGTGAAAGGGCTTTTATGATCTTGAATTTTATACTTCTCAACATTTTTTACCACGACTTTCAGAATATACATTCTTAATGTCTCAACAAAGGGGAGCAGATTAAAAAGAAAAATACCATAAAATAATTCAGTGAAGACCTAATAAAAGATGCAATCAATCAAGTGAGTGATAGCAGCAGTTTCTTTTAACATCAAATCTAATGGTTTCTTTTTCTAGTACAAAAGTGCTCCATTAACAGTGTGAGTCTTTTATTTAGGTAATTCACACGAGTGGTTGCCAGATGTAGTTTATTTTCAGGAGGGCACACTTACAGAAGCAGCACACTGAGCCGAGACAGCGCTATCTTCATCTAACGTACTCTCTGATGACCTTTCAGAGTGAAAATAGCAGTGAAATCCAAAAACCCAAACCCTCAAAATCAGATCCAAGTAGCACTTCACATTTAAAATGATGGTTGGATATCAGGGCTGGCCTGTAGAGAATTACGGAGTGATTCTTTGCCTCCCTGTCTATCCCTAATGCACAGCCGTGGTTGGTTTGCCGGGGCCTCCACTGGCACTGCCTCAGCCACTGGCCCTATCAGCCAGGCTTGTTCAGCCTTCCCATCTGTTCTGACTCCCTCTCTTCAATCAAAACTCACCTGTTTGAGCCCCTTTCCCCTAAATGCTTCTTTTCTGTGAGGCACTCCAATCATTGAATGTTCACTAATAAATTCACTTTGTACAGTGATTGATGAGTGTCTACTCCAAGTGTCCATTCGTCAAGAAACCTTCTGAAGATGATGACTTTGACCCAGAGGAGTGACTGAAATGGTGTCAAGCTGGAGGTGAAATAAATGGGCTTGGTTTCAGAGAGACTTGGGTTGGAATCCAGGTTTGCTGTGGATTACCTAGTGCCTTTGGATACATTAACTGTGTCCTAAAGATGTATGTTCTATTTTGATGGCAATGTGGATGATAGTTCCAAATTATATTTCTTCTTTCAAAAATAAATATCGAGTGTCGATTTTCAGTGATTAAATGAGAAGGGGTAGATTGAAAGACTTAATGTGATATCTAAGAGTAATTTCCCTAAAAAGTTATCCAAAAAATGATGAGGATTTCTGGGAAGATGGTTTTGAGTTGTGAAACTTTTGTTCTTTTTCAAACCTAGTATACGTTAGCTGCTTACTCCACTGACTGAGTGAGGAAAGTAGGGCTGGCTTTGGGTGACATAGATCTATAGTGCTTCAGAAGATGTCTGGGGACACTGAGATCTGACTGTAGTGAAACACAGCAGACAATCTTACTTAAAGAAAAGCCCATCTATGGTTGATAAGATAGGCAAATGCCTTAAAGTAAAGATGACTTCTTATTAGTGGATGAACGAATGGCTTCGTCCATATTACTAAACATGACTTGGGGGCCAGGAGGGTGGGAATGAAGGAGATTGCTTTACCTGCTGCTTTTATTAGAATAAAAGGGAACATAGGATATTCTCTATTAACATCCATGGGTTTTCTGAGATTAGTCACAAATAGCATGGAGAAACATAAGTTAAAACACACTTTTAAAATGAGAAAATGTGTGTGTGTGTGTGTGTGTGTTTGCTGAAGTGTTATTTGAATGACTCACTGAAAAGGTAGGTTAATGCATTCACTGAATTTTTCAGTTGTTTAAAGAATAATCTGTTCTCTTGCCTTATGCCAGCCTAAAAGGGCTTTCCAAATAGCCACATAAAAAAATAAAATAGAATATACCAAACAGTGTTGTCCTTGAGCCTCTCTTCATACACTTGTTTAAAATTAATATACTTGAATAGAATAATCCACCTATCTGTGGCACCCAGTGGCTTAGAGCTATATATAATACATATTAATAAACTAGGAGAATGTGGTTCCTGCCACACTCATTTTGTTTTCGTTCTCCTGACGGGGCTCTTGCTGTCAGAGGCTTCTTCTCAGATAATGAAAGGCAACACAAGACATACACATTCGTTCCTTCTTCCCCTCAATCCCCTGTCCTGTCATCTGTGAGCAACAGAACCCTCCATCAGTGTTCATTTGAATAAGCCAATTTCTTTGGGCTTATAAGGGACAACTTTTAAATTAGTGGGGATCCATGTCAGTTTTTCAAACGGGGTATCTACCTGTTACTCTTCCACAATTAGGTTTTGGTTTAGCAAGGTCTTTACTAATTTTAAGAGAATGCTGCAGGGCACTTTTTCTCTGCCTCCTTATTTTGGTAATGTCTGGTTGTTAATAGAATGATATGTTTTATCAGGACACACCTAGATAATTGTCAACAATATCAACAAGGAAGTGGGCCAGAGCTGATCCCTCTGGCATTTAAACATAGATTTCCTCTCTCATCATGGTTCTGCTCTATTTGTGTATCCTATTTCTGTGATATAAGGATGCATATCAAGAAGACTTTGTAAAGTTTGTGTGTCTCTGTGTGTGTATGTGTTTGATTCATGCTTTCATTTTTCACTCTGTTTAAAGAGTTTAGAATTGTTCAGAAATTTAAAAATAGAGCTTGGTATTAAGGTTGGGCAAAAGTTGCAGAGAAAAACAAAAGAGCAGGGCAAAAGTTGGGAAAAAACAGGTTTGGTTAATGAAGACAATCCATTTTTAACTGGGCACTCGGTCAGAAGGTAAGTCAAACGAAGGCTGTTTGCTGCGGACACTTCTGACCATGTAAATTCTTTTTGTAGATTTGAGGGTAGGTAGTGGGAGTGCTGAAGTTTGCTTTTGTCCTTTTTAGTCACTGTGGCATTTGGTATCCCAAAATGTTTCTGGAGCATTTGACCATCAATATTGTTATACCACACCTGCTATCACTGGTGGACCCTCCACATGGCTTTGTCCACATTCCCTACATCTTGTGTAGAAGGCTTTCGAGTTAGACGTTGAGACTGAACAGTGGGGATGGTATATATCATTGTAAAGCCCTTTTCTGAAAGCTCAGCTACAGGGATTAGGGGCAAGCCAGCTACTCTAACAAATAGAGCAAAAGTCTAAAAGCTCAAAAAAAGTTTATTTCTCTTTCATATTAACAGTCCAGGTAGGTGTTCCTAAATTATGCTTCTTTGAGAATCATCCCATAAAACCAATTTCATGTATGGTTGTGAAAGATAAACTATGTTAAAATTGTGAAAGATAAACTATATTAAAAAATGATTTCTCTAGAAATGGGCACTTAAGAATTGGAAGGGATCTCACAGATCTTCTAGTCCTGGAGGAACAATGAGTGAGGGTTACTAAAGAACAAATTGTGGCTGACAACTGAAGAATCATTCTGAGATCAGAATAAATTTTCTATTGTTTTTTAAGCTCACATTTTCTTGCTTGGAATATAATCCTTGTTACTGTGGTAATTTTTGAAAATGAGTGAAAATGCATGTGTGTGTTGGTATTTAGCTAGATGAGTGATAGTCCTGCTATCTCAGTGTCATGGAGATGACCAACTGTTGAAAAGATTTTGTCAATGAAGTTATTTCTTATTGAAATCCCAATCTTCTGAGCTCTTCTGTTGTTTTTCCTGGCTGTGTAACTTAGAGGAAGTGGAAAAGATTATGTTTTGTCAGGAAAGAAAGCCAGCATAACATTTCAACTCTTTACTAACAACTTACACTTTGACAGTGTCATTCAGCCTTCACTGTGAACTCTAATTAACTTAAACTTCACTGAAATCTGACTTGTATTATTTGGTGCTTGTTTATGGTTAATTATTTTGCTCTCCAGACCTGTACTGTTGAAATATCAAATGCATATTTGTAAATATTATTGGCAACTTTTCTTCTTTCATGACTACTAATAGTTTTTCCCATGATAAGAAGCTACCTCTTGCTATTCTTAAAGAAAGCTATCATTTCTTCCTAAGAAGGACTGGGTGTTATTACAGAACTTGACTAAAAACACTGGCAGGAGAAAGTGTGTGAAAAGCAGAAAACAAAAACACTGCATCTCCTACCATGGGCTTTCATACTGCTCCCACTGAGCTACTGACCTCTTGAAACTGATCAATTTTATCTGTAAAATAGGTAAAAAAAAAAATGTATCCCAGCAAGATAAACTCTGAGTTGTTCCTGAGTTAAAAAAAAAGCAACAAGAAGATATAAGTAAGGCTTGTATTTGAAGAGACACATGTGATAAGATCCAGTGACAAAGCTGGACTCCAACATGGGTTATGGGTTGAATGCCAATGTTTGACCTGTTGAAAAAGCACTTAATATTGTCTATATAAAGAGAGTTTATGTTTACAAGGCAGTCTGGCAACCTGAATCTTTTCCCTCTATAATTCTATCAACATCTCTGTGGCAGTAAATAATTCAAGTCAACAAATATTTATTGTACAACTATTATGAGCAAATCACTGTGTAAGATTCTCTAAGGTTTAAGAAAATAAGTACAACATAAACCATGGTATAAAGGAATTATAAAGGAATTTTACAAGAATAAGACAGGTAAGCAAATAACAGTATAATGAGGCATAATTTGTCATTTGATTCTATACAAGTATATATTGATGGAATTGAAAGGGCTTAGCCAAAAATATTTCATACAGTTAATTAAACATCAACTCCAAAATGACAAAGGCTGTGTTTTATGTTCTGTTTAACATTAAACACTCAACAGAGATGACATATTTCATAGGTTTTTCAAATCACTGAGGTTGTATCCATTGGATGTTCATTAGCAACTGTTATACCAAGAAATCATTGGGGAAAAAAAAAAGCATCTCATGTAAAAAGATGGATTTGCCTCAGTGAAGAATGTCTCTGGTCATTTATTTTCCACATTTAATTCTAAGGCAATTTTAGATACTTAAAATATGTTTAAAGGATTATAAGAGAGTCACTTCTGTTTAGGGATCTTGATCATGTCCTTATGAAGATTATAGTGAACTGAATTCCAGGTGCAAATGTGGAGTCAAATTAGAATTCTTGGGTCTTCTGAACCCCAAGTAATATCCCCAGAATTGGGTGGGTGTTTAAAAAGTGGCAAGAATTGGGTGTTCGTATCCCAATATTAGTCTGATTGCTATTAGAGATGCTAGTGCATGAGGATCCTAAGAATCTTTGCTGAGCTTTTGGAACTGTGGATACTTGGGCTACATCTATTTTTCCAGCTACTCTCGTGGTTCCTCCCCATGTATTTTTCATTCTTCTGAATGAATTTCTAAATTTCTAATATCTATATCTGTATCTATATCTATCTATATATGTCATACATAGATATATATGTCTTAGGGGACACTGGGGTTGGGCTTTATGAAATATCCAGGAGGGGTGGGTGGGAGGCTCTAATACTGTAGATCTGAGGTTGTAAGTTATTTGAGTGCAAGAACCGAACTTTATATTATACTAACATGTTCAAAAGCATAATTCAATAAATATTCATGTTGACTCAAAATGTCAAAGGTAGAGGCACTTATGCTTTATGTATCAACTGAGGAATGACAATACTTTGCTTCAGTTTTTAATTGAAATTTTTATTCATTTATTTTTATTTTTACTGCTCAAACAGCCAGGAGATGTTATGGCTCTGAAGGAATCTCTATATAGCATTAAACATACTCTGGAATATGTGTGAGGTGATTTTTCTCACACGCTATGTTCTACCAAGCTAGTGAGAAAAGGAGACAGAGCAGTGCTCTAACATGGCGCTGAGTTCAAATTATAGAATTCAAACTTAAAATATTAAAATATATGTGAGACTGAATCAGGCTGTGCCTATAGCTTGCTAATAAATCATATTTTCCACTTGCTGCTCTGATTTTAAGAACCAGCAATTGAAAACTAAAGGCATAAAAGAATAGGCTTGGAATGAATTTTAAGGAATAATCTAGTTCATTTTTCTGCTGTTGGCAGATTTTGGCTGAACTCTTATTTGGGGGTGGGGGGTGAAGAGTCTCTCCTATTTAAAAATACCTACTGGGAAGGAAATTCTAGCATTCCCTATAATGCCATTATGTTCTGTAAAAACAACTAGTTTCCTTCAAAAATAAATGGCTTTTTCTTTCTTTCTTTTTTCTTTTTTGTTTTTGTTTATTTGTTTGTTTCTGGCAGTGCCCATTTCAGGAATAATAAAGTCCAGTATAAGTGCCACTTTTTAAAAAGGTTTTAGTAGAATATATTAGATGAAGAGAAATATGTATTCAATAGTGAAGAAAAAGTTTTTCTTGCAGATCAAGGTTAATTCTAATAAGAAAATAGAAAGTCCATTACTAATGCCTTTGCATTAAAGCTCACTTCCTCTTGAGTGAACCTGAAGGATGTTCTTGCATATCAATGTTGTACCAAAGGCTTTCATTATCTCTGTGGTTTTGTTTATTCAAATGTTTTCCCCACATGTGATTTCTTCATGTATAAACTAAATAGATGCAAATACATGTCTTTTATGAAGTCCGTAAATCTTTTTTTAATGAAGGTGCCCTTCAGTGCAACAGGCTTATTTGGGGAATGTTTAAAGATGGGTTTTACTTTTATTAATGTGTTTTTATTTTACTTTTAATCAGAGATGGCAAAGTGCAGATCAAACAGGAACAAAAATTCCTCCTTTTTGATATCATTCAAGGGCTCTTTCTCTTCTAGTGTTTCAGGTAGCTGATCTCAACACAGCAGGATGTAGGCCTATGTGCAGAAAGGGTTAGAATCACCCCATATTGGTGACCCAGGAAAATAGCCTGAGTTAAGCAGAGAAAAGAATTGTTATTTGGTTAGTTGGTTGTATAATTTAAATCATTAACCACATAAGCACAGCAATGTGCTGTGACTAAAAAGCAAATAATAACTCACCCCTGTCAAAAAATGTAGATTTTTTTAAGCTGTGAAATTAACTATCAATTCATATGCAATCCCAGATAAAAAAAAATGGTGGTAAACCAGATGCACTGGTGCATGAGAATGGAAGTAATTGTTTGTGGTTTTCATGAGAAGATTGCCAGTTTGCAGCATTTAAATTACACACAAACTGCTTTTTACATCTCTAATTGTAGCTCTGTTGTTTTCAGGGAGGGTTGAATTGACATTGACAAACATAGACTTAGAAAGAGTACAAAGACATGAAAACAGCACTAAATTTGCCCCAAAAATGATTCAGTGAATAATGCTGCAGTGTTCTGTTTATTTCTTGATATGCCAGAATTTCCTTTTTTCCCCTAAGGAGCAATGCTGACTTCAGTAAGTTAATGAGAAGTAGTAACTTCAGAGATGTTGAGTAGATCAAGCACAGGACTTGGGTGAATTATTGTACGCCTGATCTTTTATTTTTTTAAGAATTACTTAAATTTAATGCAATCCTTCCCCTGCTCCTTTCCTTTAACTCTTCAAATTCTCCACTTACTGTTAGCCTTTAATTCACCTGTACCAGCTTTTCTCCATTCAAATCTTGCTATAGTAACATTTTAGCTCTGGGGAAGGGTAAATAAAAACACGATTCTATTAATATTCTACTCATCGCTGTTTGCTTTAATCTCTGACTTTTCTGTAAAATAAGGCCACTAACCTCTTGAGCCTAACGAATGAAAAACTGGCTTATCAGAGAAACAAAACAATGAAACAAAGAGGTAATTTAGATTTTGAATCTGTAAAGCCAAATGAGTGTATGGTGTTAATTCTAGTGTAAAACAACTGCAACAACAACATAAAACAATTTCTAGATCCACAATTCAGTATTGTGTTTTTGTGAAAAATCCTTTTTTTTTCCTTAAAGGGTCACACTGAGTTAAAAATACAGTCACGAAGATAAACAAAAGCTTAGCAAGAGGGAATTCAAAGTATAACATATTGGGGGAAAAGTCTATATTAGAAGCAGGAAACAAATGAAAAAACTCAAAAACCTTCTGCATTTGGGCAATACTACAAAGAACACTGCCCACATTTTGCTTGGCACAGCCTTTTGAAAGTTCGTGCAGTGAGAATAATTAGCAGAAGCCATTTACATGTGTACTTCCAGAAGAGATGGACCCTGTGCACGCCTGCAGAGGACTGTGCTGGGAAAAGAGTCATTCCTTATGTTTAAAACCCTAAGGTAAGCAAGGAGCCTTTTGTCCCATAATGTTCACAAGCTCCAAAGGATGCAGAGATGTGGGACCCTGACACAGCAGTGTAAAGATTCACTCAGGTTCAAGAAGAGGGAACATGGATCCCATCTGGTGATGGAGGAATGTCAAGGTCAATTATAAAGGCATATGGGACGTGACATAGATTTTTATAGCCTTCTGTGAAAAATACCTTCTGCTGTGGTGGCTTAGTGTATCTAGAGTACTCTGGATCAATAGACGACATGGTAGATTTTAACAGTGCACAATTCCCAAAGAAAGATAACCAAGAGCTAAAAACTGTTCATGTTTTATAATAAACTTCTTGGCTATTTTGGATAAAGTGACATTCTCCTGAAATAAAAAGAAACTTTCATCAAAACTGACTTGCAATTTCACAGATATGTAATTAGTTTGTCTTGTAATGTAGTAGAGATATTACAGATTGTCATGATTTATTTCTACCAATTTTACCTCAAGATGGTTTGTTATACTTTTCTAGTTTTCCTAGTTTTCTCATTTAAACTAATACTTTTTGATATCCAGGATGGGAGAATACCCTCAAACTTCTGGGTAAAATTCTGAGGCTAGAAAGTGATATTCCTGTTTTAGATATTTAATTTTAGTGTCTATATGGTAACTACATAACCAAACCATATTAGACTGAATATTGAGATTATCTCAGTGGAAGAAAAGTAACTATCTCTCTCTTTCTCTTTTTTTGTTATCAGGCTGTTTTAGGCTGTGATCTCTCATAATGGCTTCACCAACGTGGATCGCTTTTACCTTACTAATAAGAATTCAGGAAATAGGACTTCTCAGGGTGTCCTAGGTCAGGGCACTGGCTCTGCTTCTTGGAGGTGCTCTTAATGCTGTCTCCTCAATGTGCTGATTTTATACCCAACCTGGGAACTGCATTTCTATGAGGCTATAGCGTTCTAGACTTTATATCTACAGACAACAATGAAAAGCACAGATGATCTCTTTTGATGTTTTCTTCTTAGGGAAGAAAACTTTTTCCAGGAAAACATCTCCTCATATCTCTTTGACTAGATCTGAGTTACGTGTCTAACTCAAACAACTACTGACAAAGAATAGGATCAGCTTGATGAGTTTCTACTAAAGAATACTTAACTCTGAGAGCTGGGTTAGGGTCATGTTTCCTAAATCAAGAATTGGCAAACTATAGCAGTGGGTCAAATCCATGCTTTTAGCTGTTTTTTTTTTTTTTTAAAGATTTTATTTATTTGACAGAGAGAGAGAGAGAGGTCATAAGTACGCAGAAAGGCAGGCAGAGAGAGAGGAGGAAGCAGGCTCCCTGCCGAGCAGAGAGCCCGATGCGGGCCTCGATCCCAGGACGCTGAGATCATGACCTGAGCTGAAGGCAGAGGCTTTAACCCACTGAGCCACCCAGGTGCCCGCTTTTAGGTGTTTTTGTAAATAAAGTTCTATTGGGCTGTGGCCGTGCCCATTCATTAACCTATTGTCTATGGCTGCTTTCGCACTAAAACTGTCAAGTTGAGTAGTTTCAACAGATATCATGTTATCTGCAAAGCAGAAAATATTCACTATCTGTCCCTTTAGAGAAAAAGTTTGCTAACTCTTATTGTAAATCATAGAACAAAATTGGGGTTCTGTCATCGAGGGTAATGAGAGGATAGGATATTCGATAGATAATAGATCCTACAAAGTTTCCTATTTAAATTTCCAAAAAGTACCTTCTGCTAATTTTCACAAACCTCATATACATTAATACATTTATACTGTGACATTTTATGCTGATATTTTATGTCAGTGGTCCTGTGACCACTTATTTATTATGCTGCTGTATGTAATTTAAAGGTTTCTCTAAGCTATGAATTTCAGGACATAATTTACTATAATAGGTTAAGATTATACTCTTTCCCTTTGCTTTATAGAGTAGCCATGAAGCCCTACTGACTTCTAATTCTATCAGTAACCAAATCACATTTTCAAGATTTATTTATTTATTTATTTCACAGAGGGAGAGAGATCACAAGGAGGCAGAGAGACAGGCAGAGAGAGAGGGGGGAAGCAGGCTCCCTGCTGAGCAGGGAGCCCGATGCGGGCCTCGATCCCAGGACCCTGAGATCATGACCTGAGCCGAAAGCAGAGGCTTTAACCCACTGAGCCACCCAGGCGCCCCAAATCACATTTTCTACTCAAGACTCTGCTTGGCTCAAATGTACAGAATGAATTAACTAGAATGAAACTTCACAAAGACCTATTCTATTTAAATATTAATATGTGGGGTTTTTTTTCAGATTTTATTTTCATTCATTCATTCATTCATTTATTTTAAGTAGGCTCCACGCCCAGCATGGAGCCCAACATGGGACTTGAACTCACAAACCTGAGATCAAGACCTGAGCTGAGATCAAGAGTTGGACACTTAACCACCCAAGTGCCCCTTTCAGATTTTATTTTTAAAGCAGTTTTAGGTTTACAATAAAATTGAGGGAAGAGAGAGATTTCCCATATACCCCTTGATCCTGTGTATGCATAGCTTCCCCTGTTATCAACATCACTTACCAGAACAGTACATTTTAAATCAAGGATTCACCTACACTGATATATAATCCTCCAAAGTCCATTGTTTACCTAAGAGCTCACTCACTTTTGGTGTTGTACTTTCAGTGGATTTGGACAATATAGTGACATATATCCATCATTATAATATCATACAGAGTAGCTTCACTATCCTAAAAATCCTCCTTGTTCTGCCTATGCATCTCCTCCGGTTATCTTTCTGTTACTGATTTTAGTTTAATTCCTTTGAATTCTGAGAACAGATATATAATTTCTGTTCTTTTAAATTTTTTAAGCTGTGGTTTATGGCGCAGACTTTTTCTTTTTATTCACAGGTCAATTTTGATCTAAGCAGAGACCAATGCAGATGAGTTATAATGATTTCCTGAGAAGGCCTGTGTGCCTGGGGGCACCTGGTGTCCACTGTTGGGATGGGGGTGGCAGGGACATTGATTAAGGCATATGTTCTAATTTGAACTTTTTAGAATAAAGAATGTGAAACCTACCTTCTCTCCAAGAATAACTGGTTATAAGCAATCTAGAAAACTTACTAGGTAATATTGGCTTGAACACATTGGCCTAAAAGTTTAATTATGAGAAACAATATTTGTAGCAGGAAGATAGTGCAGTCTAGTTATATATTCCCTAGGAATCAAAATATTTAAAATTGCATTCTTCACCCAAGTCTGGAATATCTGAGAACTATATATGCGGGTCATATTATTTTGACTTTTCTTGGAATTGTTGTTACCAAAGAATTCTTTGGCATTATGCCTTCCTTTGGTACAAAAAAATGTTGAAAGACATAGCCATGTGTAAATCTCTATAGCACAAATTGTAGGGATGTTGTTGAAAATAATTTCAACTCTATCACTCTTATAGCTGTATGAATTTCAGCATGAAATTCAGCATGAAAATGATATCTCTCCTCAGTAACTGAAGTGTTTTTAAACATACGGTCGATGAGAATTTTTTTTCAGTATCCTGTTTTCATATATAATTATATCTAGACTTCAAGTAAAACATGTCAGACCAACAGGGGACCTCGGTTCTAAATAGAGGTAGCAGCCGAACCACACTTTGCACCTGTCCTTGCAGCCCTCAGACCGCTTTTGGGGAAATCTCAGGTTCTGATGAGCTAGACTGGAATCTACCCACAGACCTATTGTTATTGCATTTTCACATGGCTTCACACACCAAGAAGCTTAGAGTCAAATTTGTAGTCCAGTTTTTAAGTTGTCTAACTTGACATTGCTTGACCTGATGATTCTAACCTCACTATACATTTCGTCAGAATTCTATACCCTTACCAACAAGAGTAATAATAGTTTATTGTGTAAGAAAAACATTTACTTCTAGAAAACATTTCCAGTGCTTTTTAGAAATGGTAAGGTATAATTTGATAATTATAAATATTTCTAGGTTTGTGACCAAGAATTTTACCAACAATCTATAATAAGCTCATTATATACTTGTTTTATGCAGCATAATAAGCCTGTCACATTCTTCCTGTAATATTCTAAACTACAAGTAAACACACAGATTAACACCTATATTTTAACAATGTTTGCTGGCCTCCCTGTCACCTGAAGGCACAGCTGATAAAAGGTGAGAATTGTAGGTGGAGGCTGTACCTTATGAAACTTGTCCCTGTTTCTTACATGGAGTTTTATCTTTTCACCTTTGAGATTCAAAAATTGTATTCATTCTAGCTCCCTTCATTTTCCTGAAGCTAGCTGAAATCCTAGCTGGCAATATGCTCCACCATTTCCTCTATTAGCTTTTATCACAACAGAGCAGCAGACCTTTCCAGGGACTTTCTCACAACCTCTCTGGAAGTTGGGATTTTGCTCCGGCTCTTAGAGACTCTCAACTTCTGTGAAAGCACTCAGAACCTGTAACATGCAAACCACCAGACACAGTCTGACAGTCTTCTATGTGGCATTTTTATAATGCTTACATCTGTAAAAACGCAGGTTTCTTTGGAAACAATTGAAAATATGAAATATTTTTAAAGGCTTTTTTTTTTAAAGAAAAGTGATATGCAGGTATCTTAGCAAATCTAACTGTCTTTGGTATAGACACGGGACAAAGTTCAAATAAAGTATCTGAGTGATAGTTGGAATGGGAAATAAAATGTATATGTGGGTGGTTGATGCCTCACTGGTATCCTTTACTTCTGTGAGATACCCTCTTTTACCTTTATTTTTTTAAATTTTATTTATTTGTTTGACAGGGAGAAAGAGAGAGAGAGAGAGAGAGAGAGAGAGAGAGAGAGAGAGAGAGAGAGAGAGCACACAAGCGGGGGAGCAGCAGAGGGAGAGGGAGAAGCAGACTCCTAGTTGAGGAGAGAGCCCAATGCGGGACTTGATCCCAGGACCCCAGGGTCATAACCTAAGCCAAAGGCAGATGCTTAACCCGATGAAGCACCCAGGCACCCCCCTTTTACTAACCAGGCATTCCAGTGTGGGTTCAGGAATGGTTTCCATGTGTTGGTAGCATTACCTCCCAGTCTGCTTCTAGTTCAGGTGGCTTAAACATTTCTGGGTGGGTAAATGAAATAATGAAAATAGGTTCTTCATTCTTAGATTTGATAGTCTCTCTAATAGAATGACTGTATTCACAGAGTGACAGTTAATAGATTGAACCTGGACAGATAGATAATATGAAGGATAATAGAATTCAGATCACTTTCATTTCAACATACTCTCAGAATAGCTACACTATCTGAATAGAAAATAGTGGTGGGATTAGCTGCTTTAATAGGGACAGTGATAAACCAGAAAGTATCTAAAGAACAGTTTGGGATGAAGAAAATATTATGGAAAAATACTATATGAGAAAGAGGGGAAAGAAGTAAGCCTTTTTACCCAGAGAACAAGTAAAGATATGTATATGGGCTGTGTGTGTGTGTGTGTGTGTGTGTGTGTGCATGTGCATGGGTGTGCACAGTGTGTATTGATATTGATATGCAGGGCTGGTGAAGAGAGAATTTTGAGAGCTATTATAGAAAAATAGAAAAGATTAGATACAAACCTTATTTGTGGCTTCAGAGGCTGCACCATATATATATATATATATATATATATATATATACACACACACACACACACACACACACACACATACATATATATATATATATATAGAGAGAGAGAGAGAGAGAGAGAGAGAGAGAAGGAGAGAGAGGGAGAGTTTTCTTTAGGAATTAGTTGGTAGCAAATCACTACTTAGAAAGACATGATTTTCTGTCATTGGATTTCAGTCACTGACAATTTTCCAATAATTGTTAGATCCTTTTCAGAGGTGATATGGGAGGCATCCTGCATTCAGGTTGGCTTAGAGAGCTCAAGCTAAAAGTCCCTCCAACTCTGAGCCAACATAGTTCTCTAATTTTTGTGTAGACTGACATACTTTTTCCTGATTTCACCTGGCCAGAGTTGAGCAGTTTCTAAAATAGGCATGACAGTGATGCTCTTCCTAGTGTGTTCTTAGATATCGTTATAAAATTGTGACTTTTCTTTGATTTCTTAGTGGTCACAGGGGTTTCAGACAGCTGAAAGCTTCTTTCTTTCATTAGAGAAGAGCTAAACATTCCTACCTGTGGTACCTCTTCAAGATGGCAGGTCATGGTGTTCTTTCTATGCCTAATTCTTGCAGTAGCCAACTTTTTCTCATCATGGGCTTCACTGCAGCATCCTTGCTCCTGTAGAGAATTGACTATGTCCCTATTCATCTAAGTTACTTCCACTGAAATTGTTAAGGAGACAGAAAAGACAAGATCTGATATATTCTAAATGTGAATATTTTTATCAAATGTTTGGAAAGGTTAGAAATCTTCTCTCTCTTACAGTTTATCACACCACATCTTGCTATCACATTGCCTGTTTCCTAAGGAATATATGCCTAAAGGCACATGCCAGGAAAGTACAAGGGATAATGCCCTACTTGGGATTAGTATGGTGGACCTGGGCTTGAAGGGAGGAGGGAGTAGGCAGTTATTACAACCTGGAAGGAAGGACTCATGCAGAGATAGCTGTCTTGAGAGGAGTTTTGACCTTAGGTTGAAGCTAAAAGCCAGTCTGAGGCAACCCAACAGGGAACCAGGAGAACAAATACCTTACTCAGTGATCTGATCTCTCTTCTCTCCTGTAGAGACTCCACTACCCACCCCCCACCCCCACCGCACCCATTTTATATATTGTAGTCTTTAAAGCTACATGTAGAGTTTTCATTTAATGAAAACTCTTCTGCTTCTTCCTTATGATGGCCCTCAACATTCTTCCTTTGATGCAGCTTTTTATAGTCAGGCTCCTGGAGCCTGGTGGAGCATGAATCCAAAGGGGAAAAAGTCAGGTTTCTGGCACCCAACATTTGCCTGCTCTGGCAGCATGGGTGGAACTTTGGGAAGACCTTAATTAAACAACTTTGATTCCTCTCCTTGAATGCCTAGAACAGACTGTTTTGGACCCCTTCCCCCTTGAACCTTTTGTTTTATGTGCTTTCTGTGATAGTATCCCATGAATAATATGAAGGGAAAGAACGGGAGAAAGAAGGTAACTTTGTTTTTTATTCTTCTTTCACCGAACGGACAATTCTCCAGCATGGTGGCCCTGAGTGGTACCTTTTATTTCCTTGCTGACCTCTGTCAGCAACAGGTTCACTTTTCCTGAGGGTAAAGCAGAAGGCTATCTTTAGTTTTTCCTTAGACTTTGGATTGCAGACTGTCAGGGAGCAGAACCCACAGCCATCCTGAAATTCTCAGGGAAACCCACTATTCTGGGACTGTGCTAAGAAAACAGACCTGAAAACAGTACTAGAACATGAACTTTCATCTATTTCTGACTTTAATGTAATATTCTCTCTTGTGGGATTTGAGTCCATCTTCTTCCTTTTGTATTCTTTTTAGGTAATACTCATTTTGAAGAGGTATTGGTTAACATTACTATCTCTGTTTGATATTAAAGCCTGTGTTTGACATTGCTTCTTTCTTACATGATGCTGAATGAGAAATCAGAATATTCAACACAGTAAACCCATTATAGACTTTGGTCTATAATTTCACATATACTGCCATGTTGAAAGTCATACTACAATTTTAAAAGTGGAAGTCTTTAGCATATATTTTTCTGTGTGTCTGAGAGAAACTACAACTGGTTTTGAGGACTTGATGAGAATTAGTGGTTTAATAAACAAAACAAAGGTAGTAGATTGGAAAAGATTTTGATAAAAGTACACTACAGGTGGCATAAGAGCTCATGAGCTCCCACTCTCTTCTCTTTTTCTGTTAGTCCTGCTCAGTATAACAGAAAAGATAGTGTTCTAAGGATGGCATTAATATTCTCTTGGTCTTGGTAGTTAGATGAAGTACTAGAAATTTGCCTACATTAATGTGTATATTATTAATACAAAAGTACAAGTTGAAAGATATTGTACCTTGTAACATGATACAGAAAAAGTAATTATACTTCATTTTATATTTTAAAAAAAGATTTAAATAGGTCTCTGGCAAGCTTTTTTTCTACTTTTTAACTGAGATCGGGGCTGGCAAACTTTTATGTAAAGGGCTGGAATAGTAAATATTTTAGACTTTTCAGGCTTTTGTCACAACTACTCAATTCTGTTATTGTAGCTCAAAGGCCACCATATACAGTACGTAATAAGTGGGCATGGCTGTGTCCCAATTATACTTTATTTATAAAAATAAAGGCATTGCTGGACTTGGCCTGGAAATTGTAATTTTTGGAACTCATGAACTAGATTTAAGCATTTTGTTTTGGTCTACCATTTCTAACATTTTATATACTAATGGCCTTGGTAAAATTGGATAAATATTAGATATTTTGTTAAATTTGAGTTATGAGGCATTTCACAAGAATTCAGAATGTTTGGAGATCATCACATTCCTAGCAGTCACCATGTTGAAAGAATGACACCCCGGTAGGTACTATTGCATTTTAAAGGTACGCTGGAACATCCGATCATTTCACGGTTTCAGAACAAAACCTTAAGTGTTCTTATCACACACACACATACACACACGTGTATACATACCCTAATAATAATAAAGAGGAGTGAATGAGGAAACTTTTGGTAGAGACAGAAGTGTTTATGACATAGATTATGGTGATGGTAATGTTTTTACAGGCATATATTTATCTTCAAACTCACCACATTGTATACATTAAATATGTACACCTTCTTGTATGTCAGTAATACCTGAATAAACTGGTTGGAAGAAAAGGACCTGAGGACTTAGTCCAGACAAGAAAAAAATAACTAAAACCCTAAATATGCTCTTAACAAAAATGTTTCAGTGTCACCCAGACATTGAGTACATGAAGACATAGCTTTCATCTTATTTTTGAAATGAATCCATTAAAGAACCAAGAAATTGTAATAAATATTAGTAGGGGAATTTTTTTCTCTAATTTGAGAAGAATGTAGTTAAGTCAATCATGAGTGGAAAAGCAAGCTATGATTCTTCTTTAGTTAGTGAATGTCTCTATTTTTTTCTTGCTTTTGTCAATGCTCTTCAGCCAATGACCACCAGGAACACATCTATGATTGAAAAATTATTAATTGAAGCTAGAGACGACAGACATCATAGGAACTGACCAAGACAACTTTAACATTTCTCTCAGCTTGACTAAAGTGTAGACAGGCTTCTTCCTGATTATAGGCCCCTGACTTCCCTTTCCTTAAAACATTCAGTTTAGAAAACTTAGTATCAGAAATTTTATAAATTCTTTCTCTGCCTTTTGGATGTAAATCTTCCCCGAGCATCTTGCCAATTTTAAAACAGAAATGTGTTTCTCCAGGACTTGGAAGCTCTCTCTCTGAAAAGGAATCATCAAGGAAGATTGTGTCCCTGTCTCCCAGTGTCTTTGGGAGGGTAAGAGCCTAATTTCAGTAAGCACCAGTTAGTAAACACAGATGGTCTAATCAGATTGATCATCCTCTTATTTAATGTCTTCTAGTACTTTTCCACTAACTTGACCTGGACTGTGAACTTACCCACTTTTTGTTTTAGTGGAGCTGAGTTAAATCTCTCTTCCCTATTGCAATAGTCTTGAATAAAATCTCCCTTGAGAATTTAAGTCCATTGGTATAATTTTTCTTTTTCATTTCTTTCTTTTTTTTTACAGTAATAATAGAACTGACTGGTAAGTCTACTTTTTATTTAAGTTTTTATTTTAATTTCCCATTGCTCATCATGATGAGTCTACTCCTTAATCCCAATCGCTTCTCGGCCTTTTGGCTAAGATCAAGTGTACTCCTTAATCCTCATCACCTATTTAACCCATCCCCCCACTCAACTCTGGTAACCGTCAATTTATTCTCTATATTTAAGAGTCTGTTTCTTGGTTTGTCCCTCTTTTTTGTCCCTTTACTTGTTTGTTTTATTTCTTAAATTCCACATATGATTGAAATTATTTGGTATTTGTCTTTTTCTGTTTGACTTATTTCACTTAACATTATATTTTCTAGCTCCATCCATGCCATTGCAAATGGCAAGATTTAATTCTTTTTATGGCTGAGTAATATTCCACCATATGTCTGTCTCTCTGTCTATCTATCTATCATCTATCTATCTATCTATCTATCTATCTATCTATCTATCTATCTATCTATCTAATCTCACATCTTCTTTATCCATTCATGTATCAGTGGACACTTGGGCAACTTTCATAATCTGACTGTTGTGAATAATGCTACAATAAATATAAGGGTGCCTGTATCCCTTTAAATTCATGTTTTTGGTTTCTTTGTGGATGTACCCAATAGAGCAATTGCTAGATTATAGGGTAGTTTTGTTTTTAACTATTTGAGGAAGCTCTATACTGTTTTCCAGAGGTCTGCACCAGTTTGAATTCCCACAACCAATGCAAGAGGGTTCCTTCTCTTTCATAAGCTCCCCAACACCTTTTGTTTCTTGTGTTGTTGATTTTAGCCATTCTGACAGGTATGAGGTGATTTCTTGTTGTAGTTTTGAATTACATTTCCCAGTTGATAAGTGATGATGAGCATCTTTTCATGTGTCTG
Organism: Ailurus styani; assembly: GCA_002007465.1. Classification (NCBI taxonomy): domain Eukaryota; kingdom Metazoa; phylum Chordata; class Mammalia; order Carnivora; family Ailuridae; genus Ailurus; species Ailurus styani. Next base: position 451,678 of record LNAC01000696.1, on the reverse strand, counting down.
TTGGCCATCTGTTTGTCTTCTTTGGTGACATGTCTTTTCATTTCTTCTGCCCATTTTTAATTGGATTACTTGTTTTTAGGGTGTTGAGTTTTATAAGTTCTTTATAGATATTGAATACTAACCCTTTATCTGGTATGTCCTTTGCAAACATCTTTTCCCATTCTGTAGGTTGCCTTTAGTTTTGTTAATTGTTTTCTTTGCTGTGAAGATGCTTTTTATTTTGATATAGTCTCAATAGTTTATTTTTGCTTTTGTTTTTATTGTTTTAACTTTTGTTTCCCTTGCCTCAGGGGACCTGTCTAGAAAAAAGTTGCTATCACCAATGTCAGAGAAATTACTGCCTGTGTTCTTTTCTAGAATTTTTATGGTTTCAGGTCTCACATTTAAGTCTTTATTTCATTTTGAATTTGTTTTTTGTGTATGGTGTAAGGAAGTGGTCTAGTTTCATTCTTTTGCATGTTGCTGTCCAGTATGTATTTCCTAATACTATTTGTTGAAGAGACTGTCTTTTTCCAATTGGATATCCTTTCCTTTGTCAAAGATTAATTGACCATATAATTGTGGGCTTATTTCTGGATTTTCTATTCTGTTCTGTTGATCTATGTGTCTATTTTGTGCAGGTACCATACTGTTTTGATTACTACAACTTTTTAATATAACTTTAAGTCCAGAATTGTGTTGCCTCCAGCTTTGCTTTCCTTTTTCAAGGTTTCTTGGGTTATTTGGAGTCTTTTGTGGTTCTGTACAAATTTTAGGATTGTTCTAGCTTTGAGAAAAATGCCACTGGTATTTTGATAGGGATTACATTAAATGTGTAGATTTCTTTGGATACTATAGACATTTTAAGAATATTTGTTCTTCCAATCCATGAACATAGAATGACTCTCCATTTCTTTGTGTCATCTTCAATTTTTTTCATCAGTGTTTCATAGTTTTCAGAGTACATGTCTTTGGTTAGGTTTATTCTTAGGTATCTTATTTTTGGTGGGATTGTCTTCTTAATTTCCCTTTATGCTGCTTTATTATTGGCATATAGAAATGCAACAGAGTTATATACATTGATTTTGTATCCAGTGAAATTTTTCTTTGATAAGAAGTGTGGATATCTCAATAAAGGGGAGTAGGACTTAATAGGTTTTGGTTGCATAATTTCGGTGAGGGTTTAAGGAAGTAGGAGCTCACTCTGTCAGAAAGCAGGGAAATTTATAATGAGTATCTCAGTGAATCTTATTTTTAGAGTGGGCAGACTAGAATGAGGGCACAGCTGTAGTTGGTAAAGAAGTAGCAGTCAATCATTTAAGGAGAAGGGATATTTTGTGTTTTGTTGGTTGCACAGTGACTTTGCTTTTGATTCAGTTTATCATAGTCTCAGAGTGACCTTATCTGATTTTGATGTTTTGTGAGGCTGTTTAAATCTATAGGATAGCAAAATGACCTAATTGTGAGTATCAGAGAAGCTTATAATAATATTGAAGCCTGAGTTTCTAAACAGCTCCCAGATGTGGAGAGCCACTTTTTTTTCTTTTTCACTTTGTTAAAGAGAAAATAAATATTTCTGGTATAAATCTGAAGATTTTAAAGGCTTAAGACAAAATAATGGTTTTGGAATTCATAGTTTCAGAAAACCAGAAGTGTCTATTCAGACCATATGCACAAACATACACATTCTCTCATCCTCTCTCTTTTTCTTTTATTTTCATAATAGCAATAGTCTCTGATTCCTATGGTCTTGATGAAGCAGGAAAAAGCTTTACCTTAGGTGGTGGTTTGAGTAAAATGCTCTTAAGTAGTTTCAAGATCCAGGGCTATTTTATTTATGCTTACCATAGACTCTGGATCAGTCAGTGAGCTTTGAGTTTGATAACTAGCAAATTTAGGATTGGTTTTACATTGGAATGAAGGTCCTTTAATAAATAAATATCCCATGATCTCATCTATTTTTGTTGAGTTGTACAATCCTTCTAATGAACAAGTTCTTTGCTGGAGGCAAGATAAAACCTTCTTGGATGAATAATATGCCAGAGACTAGGCTGTGAGCTGACCATATTGAACCTTCAAGGCCCATTTTTGTTTGGTGAGAATTCATTTGGTCAACTGACTTCAGCAGGCTCACTCTGATTTTGGTGGAAATTTTCCCCTAGTCTATTGGGTCTTCTATTCATTGTGTAAAAGACACCTGGTGTCTAAGTGAATTAGGTTTAAAAGGATAATATTTACTTATTCACCCCAAATGATTTACTGAACATCCCTTATATATAACAGACACTGTCTTCAATACTGGTAAACTGGTAAACCGAAACAGACTCTCATAGATCTTAGCGTTTATGGAGACAGACAATGAACAAATAAATCAATGAGTAACATGGCAAGTATTATGAATAAAAAAAAAAGGACTTGGGAATAATACATTGGAGGGAGGAGCATAGAATCAGTTCTGAAGATCTGAGTTTAAGCTGAGATCTTAAAGTTGAGAAAAATTATGCAAAGATGGAGGTAAAGTATTGGTTATTTTTTTACTCTCCTTCATAGTTGTTCCATCAACATAGATTTAACTAATTGCCCGATGCCATTGTTTTGTTTTATTTATATTAGCTTGTTTGGCTGGGTCTGTAACCCTCATTAAAATTTATTCTTTTACATTTATACTTTTTACTAATATAGTTGCTGTTACGGTGTGATAGGTAATGTCTCACATAGATACTGTCTTTAAGTTGTGGAGTCAGGATATTTAACCTGTCTTACTTTTGGAATTCAGTTAGTTTTCTATGGTGTTAAGGACAGTTTCCTTTTCACTGGAGTTTCTGACAGTGAGAAGTGCCAGCTTGTATTTGCAGGTTTGATATATAGGTTAAGTTCCAACAGCTTATCACATTTTTATATAGATCAATACAGCTAGGGAAAACATGAAACTATGGTTCCTGGTCGGTTTAAATCTTTTTGTCATTTCCAATGTCCTGTTGACAATTTTAGGAGATGTCTATTGAAAGGGGGGAGGAGGAAAAAGAGAGAGAGGCAAAGAGAGAGGAGAAACCTTCTCTGAGTCTTTTTCTTTTCTCTCTTCCAGTCTTTATAAGTAGCATGAGCATATTTTATTTCCTCTGAGTCTCAATCTTGATATCAGTTAGGATTCTCCCTTTCCCTCACTTTGCACATCCAAATAGTCACTAAATTTGTTCACTCAATCTGTTTTTGTTCTTTTTTTCTGTCTTGATGTCCCTATCTTGAGTAGATAATATTGTAGTCTATGCTGTCCAATAGGATAGTAATTAGCTATAGGTGGTGATTTAAATATCAGTTCAATAAAATAAATAAAAAAATCAGTTGCTCAGTTGCACTAGCTAAATTTTAAGTACTTAAAGTAACGTGTGGGGGTGCCTGTGTGACTTAGTCATTGAGCGTCTGCCTTCAGCTTCCTGCTCTCACTGTCTTCCTCTCTGTCAAATAAATAAATAAAATCTTTGAAAAAAAAAAAAAGCAACATGTGGCTTGTGGCTACCATATTGGTAGAGCATTTCCTTCTTTGCAGAAAGTTCTGTTGGAGAGTGCTGCCCCAGACTTACAATAGCCTCTCTGCTTATGAAATTGTGTGGGTTCTCAAGGAAAGCCAATCCTATCTTATCCTATTTCTTCTTGCCAAAATTTATCTTTTTAAAACAACCGATCTTGCTATTTTGCCTCCTTAATCAAAAATCTTTAATGGGTTTCTCATTAACTTCAGAATTAAATTCAAACTCTTGATCCTTATATTCATAGTGCTCTAAGACCTAATACTGGTCTCCACTCATACAACTAGCAAATATTTTTTAAATGATGATATTTAGTTTGGGCAAGGGAATAGTGAAACTGATATTCTAACATGCTGCTGATAAATTGGTTTCTTTCTAGAAATAAATATGGCAAATGTTACAAGATGCATAAAAGGATTATACCATTTATTTTGCTGATTTAATTTCTGGTAATTGGATCTTTAAGAATTAGCTAGAAATGTAGTCAAAGATGTACAGAAAGGTATTCATCACACCTTACTTAATATGTGGGAAAAGTTGGAAATACTGTATATTCTCAACCATTAGAGAAATGCTTAAATCAATTATGCTGGATCTGTACCATTGAGCCTCAACTTTCTAATCTTGGTAGCAAAAATATATTTATAGCTTCCTTTCTTGCCACCCCACTCATTTGTCTCTACTTCTTTATTTCAGGTACATCAAGCACTTTTTTACTAAACCTGTGTGTGTGTGTGTGTGTGTGTGTGTGTGTGTCTGTGTCTGTGTCTGTGTCTGTGTGTCTGTGTGTCTGTGTGTCTGTGTCTGTGTAAGCTGCTCTGTTTGGAATGTTTTCTCAGTCCAGATCACCAAACGTCTACTGATGCTTTAAAACCAGTTCAGATTTCACCTCCTTCATGAATTCTTCTTGGACTTTACCCCGATATGCTGGTTCTTTTCTGCATACTCCCATGGCACTTGTATAACATTTATAATATTGTATTTGCAATCCATAACTTATCCTTTCATCTCTCCCACTCTCTTACAAAACACAAACCATAAAGGCTGGACTCGTGTTTTTTAAAAATTTGTCATTGTTGTTTTCTAGTATGTGACACAGTACCCATTTTTGGTCCTGAATAATGTTCCTAAATAAATGAATGCAGGGAAAACAAATGTATCTGTAATCATTAATGCCCAGAGGAGTTTAGTCAACACTGTAAGTTACCTCCACCTCCTCCTCTTTTTTATGATCAAGTTGGGGAAATTGATGTGGGAAAAGAACAGACAACCATAGAAATGAACTGGAGGAATGTCAGAGGTTTAATTTTGTATTATTGTTAATGTTAATCCTCCTCAGGCTGTGTAAACTTTGTTCAGTTAAGCAAATATGCCGGAAGACAAAGATTTTATATTTGCTGGGAAATTCACAGTTGCAAATGCCTGTGTGTTTTCACTGTTCTTAGGAACCTTAGCAAATAACTAACAGATTTGCATTTTCCTTCTACCTAGAGTGAAAGGTCTCTAGGTCCCTTACTGAACAATGACATTAAATAAATACTTAGAATATAGGCACAGAGTTGGTAGAAGGGATTTGGGTTGATCTTTGGTTTTGAAATAGATTACTCACAGATACTGTAATCCGGTATAGAGAATAAAACTAAAATTACATTTATAATTATATTTGTACTCACTCCATATGCAGTGTTTACATAAGGTTTTATAAATCATGACTTCTATATATTAGGCAGGTCATGTAATTTTGTAACAAATATTCAACTCAGAGTGAAGCAAGCTCATGTAATGGGGAAAAAAAAGAGAAAGAATCCTGATATGTAACCAGTGGTAGCTTAAAAATTATATTGAAAAATTCATGCATAGTATTTTACCACCAAATCATCCAATTTTATAGCATATGCTTAAGGAATAGGAATACTAAATTCATCAAACTTATCTAATTTTGGATGCTTCATAAATAAATAATGAAGGAAAGTCAAGAAATCCAAATCTCCTTTCCATATATTTATTTATATAAATGTATACTTTTAAGAATTTACATAATAATTTATGTGGGAAAGACTCTGCAGGGATTCTTGTCATCAATCTTTGTCAAAGCACTTTGACTTTAGCCAAATTTATGAATTTTGTTTTACATATGGTTAAAAAGGAGATAGAAAGATGGTTATTTCCTAAAAGTGACAAATCAAGATACTGGAAATATGAGTGGAAAAAAATTCTTGATTTCCACTTGAAAAAAGGACATTTGAATATCAGCATTATTAGAAGCTAGGAGTGTTATCAATAAGAATGGTACAGAGAGGGAGGTGATAAAGTCTTTGGGGTCCTGGGGTGATATATAGATGTGAGCAGAGTTTAATGAACGGATGGTCTAACTATTGTTTATAATCTTTGCTGCATGGAACAAATATTTATTTGTCTATTTTAACTTCTTATTAGTTTTTAGTTATTTAATTGTTTTAAGTTATCTTTGTAATAAAATGTAAGGATACAATTTCTGATTTATTTTGTTCCTTAAAATAAATTACCCAGTCTTGGAGTATCAAAGCTATATCATTTGTGTTCCCAAATAAGAGCCATCTGTTCACACGTGGTGAGAGCAGTATTCGAAAGATGAAGAAAAAAAACTCCTGACTGGATTCCTAAAAGTCCAGTTACAGAAGTAGATCCAGATTCAAATGCAGGGGAGTAAGAATGTCACCAGAGGTGGCCATAGAAACATTTTCCCAATTAAGGTAGGAAGTTGAAGTGCCGGAAGTCTTTGAGATTCCTCCCTTCAGAGGGAGCATGCAGGCCCAGTGGATTGTTCTGCTGGAGAATTCATCCATGTGTCTGGAAAAAACTGCCATAGAATTTGTCTTGAGTAGGTTGAGTCATTGTACTTACTGGAACACGATTCTCCTAGAGGCATAGTGATTCTCTGAAGGAGACCACTGAGCAACTTGGAAAGTTTCTAGAGCATTTCAGAATTTTCTAGTAGAATTTGTGTTGTATAGTCTTGGCCCACTTTAGAAAATAATACAGTATATTTTTGCTTCTAAATACATTTGATTTTCATTACATTTTCTCAGCCTGGATCCTGAAACTAGGTGACAATTTACCTCAGCAAGAGTCCTCTATTTCCTTTTATGCATTACTTTTTTGGAAAGAGGCAAAATCACTTTGCTGACAAAGTAATTTCTAAAACTTATCTAAACTGCATTCGCTGATGCAACCAGGTCATTCTTTTCACTAACTATTTCCCCAAATTTTGTTTTTGGTATTAAATTATTTCTTTTTTATAACCTTCATTGAGTCTGCATGGTTTATGTTCTATGTATTATCTCCTGATGATCTGTTTGTTTTCTTTCATCAAGAAATTAACTTCTTTTTGGTCCCCTTGTCTGGTCCTTTACATTTACACTAAATGTATTCTTCTTTATTATTTATATATCTAAAATGAGTGATTTCTCACTCTCTATAGATATGAACCATCTTCCAAGAAGTCTAGCTTCGTTAGTTAAAGCAAACAAAGAGCCCTCATTCGTTCAAGTATGGTTTACTACACTGGTCAATTTCTCAATTTGACTCTGCAGTAGCTTCAGGTTTCTTAGGTTTTTTGTTGGTTTGTTTAATCTGGGAAAGAAAAAAGTTAAAAGTCCTCAGATTTGAGTATAACTTTAATACATGTATAGGACAGAACATCATTACACATCTTGGGTTAATTGGTCAAGCACACATAGGGAATTCAGACAAATGATTGTTTAGCCCAGTGTTAACTAGGATAGGGCAAGTGGGAGTCTATGTGGGAGTTCTAGAATGCCTTCCATTCCTTAGAATTGCCCTCAATTCCACAGAGTGTAAGGGTACTGTAGTCTTAGGGCTGAGGTCTTCCCATGTGGCTTTTCAAGGAGGTGGGGAGGAGGTGTGGAAACACATTTTGTTCTTTAAAATAGTTCTCTTTTCTTTCAGTCTCCTGTGGTACTGTTTATTTATGACTTAAATTTATCTGCTTTCTCTGTGGATGAGCCTAGGGCCATGGGGGATGAGTTTGGATCACAATGATTGAGTCTCCAGAAGACAATTAGAACATTCATGCAGCAAGATTGCTTCCTTTCCAACAGATCCCCATATGTGAATTAAACATCTATTTCTCATTATTATTATTTGACCAGTTCTGCCACCTTAACTTTGATTTTGGACATAACCAGCTTCAAAAAGGAAGATGGGGAGAAAAAGGAATCCTATTTATAACACCTTTTTTTCTGTGGAAATACCTTTTGAGTCCTTGAAAGTAAGACTGTCCATTTTTATGTTAATATGTGGAGAAACCTGCTGAATTGAGTTATCATGGATAAATTTAAGGGGTATATGCTATCACTTCCTTGCTTAAAACCCTCTACTGGTTTCCTGTCACACAAACAATGAAATCTAGTCTTCATGACAATCTGTGTAACCAAACAGAATCATTTCCCCAACTTCCTCTCCAATCTGATTTCTTACCACACTTCCTTGAACATTCTTCTCTGGCTCTGTTAGCTCAGTTGCCATTCCTTGAATATATCTAATGTGATCCTTTCTCAGAGTTTCTGTACTTGCTCATTCCTTCACTTAGAACAATTTTCTTTCAAATGTTTACCTCATATCTCTAGTGAACTGCCACCTCCTAGAAGAGGCATTCCTGACTAAGATAGCATGCTCATACAACTTTTATTTTCCTATAGTCCTTAACAACAGCTGAGTTTCTGTTACATAAATCATCAGTATAGGGACTTTATTGTATATACATTTCCTATTCCCCAGGGCCTAGAGCAATGTCTGGCTTATAGGAATTAGTCAGTAAATATTAACTAATTTTTATTTTAGTAATGGGTCACTGTATTGACTACTATTGTACCTTGTAAATGGGCTATGGTTATCATTGGTACTGCTTTAGCAAAGCTTTGGTCCTGAGAGTGATGATGGAATGATGATTTAGATACCTATGGAGGATAAGAAGAGTACATTTTATTAGAGCATAGTTCTTATGGTCTAAGATGGTAGAGAATATTAAGGCAAAATATGACACACAAGCTTGATTCACTCAGGAAAAAAATCAATGTGACACATCTTTAGTAAGTTATAACCTGTGATCCATTTAAATCAGTTTGCATTGATCTTTTGTCTTTGGTAACTGTCATCTGAAACATGGGTGACATACCATGGTGACAGCTTTCTTTACCTCCTCCAGTCAGGAATGAATAATTCTTGGGATGGGTATTTTTCCACCCGGGAATGATGTTGTAGGGGAAAAAAGAGGCTCCCTGCTTTCATACATTTTGACCGCCAAACGAATTTAAGTTAGTTACCAGGGAAAGTGTTCCAATTATTGAGGGTCAAATAGTTTAAGACTATTGCATATCATACTCAAATGGATCCACAAGTAGGGAAACTTGGTAACATTTATTTAAAAATTGACAGAAACTTCTGTGATAGCAAGCTTATAAAGCTGATACATGTGTTTTCCCCTCCAAGCATACACAATGATTTCCTTTCATACTGTTGCAGTTTCACGGGCCCATTAACATCTACTTTGGGGTGAGGGGAAAAGAAGGCAGGCAGGGGTAGCTGCTGTAAATATAATATTCCCAAACAGAAAAGACTGTTTTTCTATCCAGCTAAAGTGTTAGGGATTGCAGACTAGAGACTGTCAAGAATGACCTCCTTTTGGCATATTTCCTCTGCATTATTATACTTGTGGAGTCTCTTTTTTTTTTTTTTGGCTTGAGTTGCAGTACCACACATAACCTTTCCAGCACCATAGCCATGTACAATGGTGCCGATAGAAAAGGGAAACTGTCTTATACCATGCAATTTCCCATGGGTTTATTTATTTTATGTTTTAAAAAAGATTTTTATTTATTTATTTGACAGAGAGAGAGGGAGAGAGAGAGCAAGAGAGCACAACCAGGGAGAACTACAGGGAAAATCAGGCTCCCTTCTGAGCAGGGAGGCTGATGATGCAGGGCTTGATCCCAGGAACCTGGGATCATGATCTGAGCCAAAGGCAGATACTTAACCAGCTGAGCCATCCAGGCATCCCTTCCATGGAGTTAAACACAGCAAAATTTCTTTGGGGTTCTGATACAAAGTTACTTTAGTTAAACGGAAGTTATAAATGCTATAACTGGCTTGAAAAGAAATATTGTAACTCATATTCCTGAACTTCATCTCAATAACAACATTAAACTGCCACCTATAGGTTTCAGTTAGATCCCAATTTTGACTAATAGGTGTGGCTTTTTATATATTTGAGTTAAAAATAAAACCACCTTATTTCAGTAAATTACCATCTGCACTGCATCTCCACAGGTCCAACATTGTTTTGGTCTTATTCCTTTAGTTGCAACTGTAATCCATATTCTTAAAGTTAGGAACATAAAGCCTGCAATCAGCTCATTAGTGGATTTGGTCATTATGCTCAAATTATACATTAATTTTACCTGAATACTTGGAGCTAAGTAACAAAAAAACTGCCTCTATATGTGCTGCCTTAAAGGTTATTGAATTCAATTGTATTGAGATAATAGTTTTAAATTAACATTTATATTGAACTTTACAGATATGCAGTTCTTAAATTATTGAAACTGGTTACTCAAATCATAGAAATGACATCCCAGCTAGATCTTCGTGCCTCCCGGCTTTCTTTTCTCTCTTTCTCTCATTCATTAGCTCATCACAAAAATTGTTTCTCTAAGCCACAGATTAGCTTATGTGGCCTCCTGTTCAGAAATTTGGTATGATAACTTCCAATTTACAGAACTGAGTTCAAACCCCTGTGATTAGTTGGCAAGGCTATTTATGATGTCAAATTAACCTTTTTACCTCATCTCCTGCATGTACTCGGTTTTTTCCACCTACCTTTTACAATAAGCCATAATTTTCTGGTCATGTACACATTTCCATATCTCTAGAATTGTGCTCATGCTTTCTTCTCTGACATGAGCTTCCTTGTCTTCTTCATTTGGTTAAACCCAACTCAATCAATGTCACCTCTTCTCTGCAGCTTATCCTCTACTCTTTTTCTTACCTCAGAGAGAAGTAATGATTGTCTTCTATAACAATCAGCATAGAGAGGAATGTTCCTAAAAAGTATTAAAAAGTAAATTTCTTACCCCTGGATCAAGTAAGCTGTTAGGCCTGTAATTTTTTTTTAGGGCATTCTATTTATTTTAAGCTGAAAAACCTTCATCAAATGACTTGTATGCAAAAATCTGTGCTCTGTTATTTATGTTTACAGAACATGTCCAAGAGGATTTGTTCAAGTTGGCTGTCGGCTATTAGCCCTGTGAATCACATAAACTACAATACCTACCAGTTCATAGAGAGGTCACTCACACAGAATACTGAGGACCCATTGCTAGACTGAGTGTAGTTTCCTGGATTTTCCTGGAAAAGAACCCTAGCTATTGCTCTGGTCTGACAGACACATTCTCATCTGCCCATCTGCCGGTGTGGAGGAAATTAAGTGTGATATGTGCTATGATAGAGGAAGCAACAAGATACAGTGGGATGGTTTTAGAGAGTTAGGGAAGGCTTCCAGAAGGAGGGATCATTAACTCAAGACTTGAAGTAGGAGTCAGTTTAGCAGTCAGTAAAAAACTTAGGAAACAGGAAGGAGCGATGCTCGGAAAGATGAAGGAAACCTGGACGTAAAAGACAGCAGAGAAGCAAAAGTGATTGAGTACAGCTAGAGTCATCTGCGTCTGCACCTGCGTAGCTGCAGATACATGTGCGCATGTGTGATGCTGGCTTCCCGTGGAGAGAGAACACAGAGGAGGCTAGAGGTTCTAAGGAAGCTCAGTTCCATAGTCAAATGCTTTTTATAAAAGTAGCTTTTAAACCTTAATGTTTTCCTTACCTAGTCATCCTTAGGGTTCTTTCAAACAATTAACACTAACAAGTGCCTACTATGTGCAAGACAGTATACTAAGTGTTGTGGGGAACAAAAAGAATTTTGTGATCTTATGATAATATAAGAGAGATAAAACCTGCATACAAATAATTATAATACAAGGTAGAAAGTGATAAGTGCCATATGAGAGATAAAAATAAAATGCTAAAGGAGTTCAGAAGAGGCAGAATTCACACATTTATGTGTGGCTGACCTATTTTTACTAACACTATGATAATCTTAGCTATGCAGCTCATCTCAGCTATGGTGATATTAATTTTGCAACTACTTTGACCTTCTGTAGGGGACAGTCTTTATAAAAACATCCTATTTATAATACAAACTTGGTCCAAATACTGTCTGTAGGCTGACAGACTAATGGCATCAAAGCTGGAGAGATAACAGAAAGGTAACAGAAATGGAGGCTTAACATTAACCAACTTTGGGGTCTGTACCTGTTAAGTGTGAGCCAGTGTGGAGTTTTAATTGCTGGTAATGGGCAAAGGGAAAATTTAATTATAAAATTATTATTAATGTACAAACAGTGGGATTTTCCTCAGTACAGTTGCTAATGCTCTGCCTATGGAGGAAACAATATGTGAAGAGACATCCTTCCCTTTACTGTAAGACACCTTTTATACATTCCCTCTGAGCAACCACCACCAAACTAGAGGGTCTATATATCCCATCAATAGACTGGTACACATAGTTGGTGGTAGTCAGCTTCCACTTTCCCTCACAATGCCAGTCGGTGAACCCAAATTTGCCAGCTCTAGTAAATGGGTGTTCCAGTGTATCAGATAAATAGATTAGAATTAGTTCTGCTCTGAGTCTGGCTTTGCGCTCATTGAATTGTTATCATTTCTTCTAAATTCTGCTGAACTTGCCTGGCCTCTGAGACTAGATTTCACACCCTTTCATCTTTAAACGATGGTGCTATCCTGTAAGCAGGAAAAAATTATTACTTTTAATCTGCTAGAAATAATAGTGGGCAAAGCCAACATCTAGTACTTAAATCTGAGCCCTCAATAAACATTTATAAAAGGCAAATGTAACAAATGCAACATAGTGGAAAAGCTTCAGACTTAGAGCTGGAATCCCAATTCAGTTGCTTAGTAATTATGTCACTAGGGCAGACTGGTGAATCTCTTTGAGTCTCTGCTTGATCATCTGCAAAATGCATTGTTCTGGGATTTACTGTGAAATAAAAATGAACATAGGTTTAAAATGCTGTGTAAGCTAAGGCATTATTTATTGAAGATCAATGGCTCTTTGGTATGGAAAAAAGCTTTTGCTTTCCCCCCAATCTTTCACACATAGACTTTTATTATAGCCATTCAGTCTGTAGATCAAAGTGAAGACACCATTCTTCTGGACATTTAGTTGGAGGTACTTCTATAGAGTGGGGGTAGATGTGACCTTATCTATCTTTTCAAGGGTATATACTTGGAAGCTCATTAAAGAAGTAGTCCTCTTGTTAAATCCAGTCAACTGAAAAGGAGTCATGTATTCCTTTTCTAAATGGTATATTATTCCATCAAATTCATTTTCATACATTTCACGTAGAACATGAACATTTAAGTGAAAGAACATTTCAGGAAAAAAAAAAAAAGAAAAAGGGACAGGATAGTAATTACAACCAAACTTTCCTTGTGCTGACAGCAACCAACTCATTTATTAAGTCAATGTAGTCAAGTAACACAGCAACATCACACTTGATTGAAATCTTGGCCAAGTCTGACAGATGTTCTCTACTCATTGTCAATCTCAAGTATGTTTTAATGAGTTTCAAGTGGCTGGTGCTCCCCTCTGCAGATGCCACTGTTGCAGAGATTGTGAACAGATTCTTCAGGGCAATGGGTTTTGTATTTAATAAGTGGTGCATGGTAGGTGATGAGTAGAAATCATCACTGAAAATGCAATCACAATTCTGGAAACAACTGCTCTCTGTCTATAGCTGAACCTCATTCAAATCAGTTAAATTCAGAATAGTGCCCAAAGCTAGTCTGTGTGTACATACATCTCTGATCTTAAAAGTTGATAGGAGTATTTCAAAACTTCAATCTCTTTGGAGATCTAAGATTCCCACTGTAGGAGATTCACTAAAGCTATAAAATTTTAAAATTTGCTTTGAGATATATATATGTCTATGTATATATAGACATATATGTCTATATATCTCTCTATATATTTACCTTTGTTTCTTAATGAAATTGCAGTGTCTAAAAGTGAGAAAGAAAGAGAGTGAGCGAGAGAGAAAGCTTACAAAGTAATTCCTATTTACTTGTTTGTATTTCAGATAGGTTCAGTATAAGGTTTTAGATGCTTTTTAAAAAAATAGGTTTCAGAGAAATGGTTTGATATTTCTACTGGCTTATAGATCTGTTCTTTTCACTTTAAAAATTATTACTTGTGTAGAGAAAATCCAGGAGGATAATATTTTCTTTGGTCAAATCTCTATCTCAAAGAAAATGGTTTATATATTTTGTATACCATGCCATAAAAATAAATATTGCTTAGTTGCCGTGGTGTATTAGTTATTTTTTCCATACCTGGATAAATCTACTTCCTGTTGTTGGTCTAACGTTCCAGTTTAAATGTAATAGTTTATTTTTTTCTTTCCTTTTTCTTTTTTTATACATCAGATATAAACCTTTTAATGAACTAAAGTGTTTTTACATAGTGGTCTGAGTTGAACAACAATTCCCAAGAAATTTATTTGGTCTTAGGCAGAAATTAAGGGCAAAGAAACTCTTGAGGAAGGTGTAAACATTGATGTATGTCAGAGGAGATGTGTTGAAGTCCTAATTTCATTTATCCAACACATTGTCTAAAATAAATGAAACTTGCAAATATTAAAGGAGTGCTTTGTCAGACTTTTGATATTTACAACTTTTTGTGCTTCGTATTTGATTTAAAACCCAAAGCCTGTCAGAAAGCTAGATGGCAAGTAAGGGCATCTCTGATATATTACTGGTTAGGTACCACAAGGCAGACAAGGATTTCCTTGCTTCTGAGGAAGTGTGGGGTGAAGTAGAACACTGCTGTCCCAAATATGTACTGGGTGTGATAATGGCGAGAGTTCCTGCGAAAAGATGATTTCTTTAAAGATACTTATTTATTATTATCTATTAGGTTTCTACAACTCTGCGACCTGCATGTTTCCAGAGTCTAACTGCAGCATACAGCAGTTAGTTTATGTGAGAGAAAATGAGTAGTGAGAGAAATCTCTGGGGCTGAAATGAAGTGGGTGACAAACACAGTGGAATCTGAAAGAGCTGCTTGATGGTTAGAAATTAGTCATTGGGTGGCCCCAGTGTGTGTGAGTAGTAACTTTATATTATTCATTCTCATCTTTCTTTGGGCAGCCTTGCCCTTCTCTCAGGCATGGCAGCCCCTCTGGGGAGTTGTTGACAGCATTGCCAAAAGTATACAACATTTAAATGTGGCACCAAGTAAGATAAGAATTCTTTGCAGCTGGGAAAGACAAGCAATAAGATGGGTATGGAGTCTGGGAAGGGATCTTTCTTCTCTCCCAAAGAGAAGAGTGGGAAGGGGTGAGGTCTCTTATTGTAGGCTGATTACCAGGCGCGAATATGGTGGGTTGATTGAAGGTGTGCAAACAGACCACACAATCTGTTCATCTAGAAGGGCATATTTGAATATGCTCATTTGAATGTAAAGCTGAAAGGTGGCTTAGATCAACTGCGATATTTAAAGTTCTTGTTTACCAAAGAAGCACTCCAGTGTCCCTGGCATTCTTATAAATTATGGGAAGGATACATGGACTGAAAAATTCAACCTCTGAAAAAGTGCAGCTTTGAAGCTGTAAAAAGCCACTAACTGCTTTAGCTGATTATATAGCAGACTCTTTAGACAGCCAATCTCTCGGCAGGCATCCCTGCCACACGTTTTCCTATTTATTTTTGCTGAAACTCTAGCATGGATTTTAAGCTAAAAGAAAAAATAAACATGCAAGCATTTGTTTAAGAAGAATCTGGAACCTCTCTGATACACTATGTGAGCTGAGGAACACCGGTGTGGTGGTTTATTGTATGCAACCAGCTGTAACCACTTCAGCTGGAGAGCACTTTATATTCTTCTTCTTTAAGGCAGTAATTGGTAAGTGTATTTTCTGCCTGTAATCAATAGCTTTTATATTCAATGTAATATTTCTCTTTGTTTAGATATATTACATTGAATATAAAAGCTATTGATCACAGGGAGCAAATGTCTTTTCTGCATACCACTCTCCATGACCAAATAATACCAAAATTCTATAGCACTACCAATATGACAAATGCCTCTATCATTAATTGGCTCTTCAGTCTTTAAGAACCAAGGAAGAAAAGAAATTTCTTTACTGAATCTCCAATGAAACCATGACTTATTTATAAAAATAATGCCATGATGTAAACCAGAAAGTATGATTTGATAAATTTTTCTAGAAATAGTGATGAGTTTTCATGTGTGTTTGTTTATTCATGTATATATTTGGGGTATGTGTGTGTGTGTGTGTGTGTGTGTGTGTGTGTGTAAAGGCACACATATTGATTCTGCTTGAACCACATGTCCCTGGTCGTCTCCATGACTGATATGAATTGAACTTCCCCACTGCACCTACATCTATACTTGTATACAGTCTCACTCTGTCATATATATGCACACTCACACATATAAACACATATACGTACACACATACATATATTTATTTATTTATTTAAAAATTTTTTTTTTAAGATTTTATTTATTTATTGACAGAGAGAGAGATTACAAGTAGGCAGAAAGGCAGGCAGAGAGAGAGGAGGAAGCAGGCTCTCTGCTGAGCAGAGAGCCCGATGCGGACCTCGATCCCAGGACCCTGAGATCATGACCTGAGCCAAAGGCAGAGGCTTTAACCCACTGAGCCACCCAGGCGCCCACATACATATATTTATGATAATTTCTAGTTTCTTATCACTTGATCTTCATGTGACTAAGGGTAAAGATTTCTAAAGTAGCTGATTCTTATCAGCAATATGGCCTTCGAGTTGAGCTATTTTAAACCTATGTGAAGATGCTTCCTACTACCTAAACCATGGCAGACGTGTTTTCATAAAAGAGGCAATCTTTTTCTGATTTGCACAGCAATGTTCTATGGGTTAGCAGTGACCTTGCTTGCAACATGACTTGTGAATTTAGCTGATGAATTAGACACTGATGAATTAGTATTTTTCACATAGATTCATAAAATTTATAATTCATAAAAGCTGATAGCTTTTAGATGATCAAGTCAGAAAAAGTAGATTATTTTCAAATGAGAAAATACTGCTAAGATGTAAAACTTTGTCAAATGTGGCTAAGCCAGGAAGGGGTGGAATTCAGACATCACCAAGGAGAGATGGAGTATCTAAGCATCTTTGAGTTAGAAATTTACAATATAATGTAGCCAATCTTACATTATAGATTCCATCATGATATTGGCCACTATATAAATAAATGATGAATAATTATAGAAAAATTTTCTTTGGATTTGATATTTTAGAAAGATATTCTGAAATACAAATGTGTAGACGTGAGGTAGATTAGAATGGGGATTCCCCCATATGAATATATAGATCAAAATTAGATTAATAGTGCATTCTTTTAAGTGGATTTATGCCAAAACTATGTCATATCTGGTCTCTAGTCTTAGTATACCAAATAATGTAAAACTTAAACAGATAGCCTCATACTTTGATTTACATATGGAGTCCAGATATAAATGAAGGTCCTTGTAAACTGCGATTCCATTTACTGGTGATGAGCTGACCATCTTGAAAATTTCCCCATGAGCAGGATCTTTATTTCTGGGTTCACAGTCTCAAAGGCAGGTTCAGTGGAATCACTAGTGCCTGAGCAAGAAGAGACATCAAATAACCTCCACCACTGAAAGCAGGTCCCTTTAGAAGGGGCTGCAGAGGAGAGAAGACAGCTCTCTGAATTTACTTGGCATATGAATAGAAGAATTTGGATTCCAGAAGAGACCACCTGCTACCCTTTATAGGTGCTAAGAAATACCAAAATTAAAAGTACAAGAAATATGATACTCTAAATAGAGAAGGGAAAAGAATGGTAATGAACTTTCAGAATAGACAAGTAGACTGCACTGGTTGCTATTAAAAATACATATCCACAGGCAGAGAAACATTCGCCCAAATTGTACAAGGATGCTATAGTGCTCTAGGGTAATGCTTTTAACTTATAATGAGGCACTGCTAAAAATACTCCTTTTTTTGTGCATATGTCTATAGGTCTGTGGGTTCACTCATCAGAACATGAACTGCTCGTGTGTGTGTGTGTGTGTATGTGTGTGTGTGTGTGTGTGTGTGTTGGAGGGAAATTCATTTCTTTTATAGTGTTTCATTCCCTAGGGAAAGCCATAGAAGGAGAGTTGTTTGTTGTATGAAAGAGTATTTTATATAGTATTAAATCCAGGAGTTTATTATTTTGGGGACAGACTCACATTTCACGGCAAGACCAGTATGTACCTTAGCCTATTCTGTCCTTTTCCTGGCAGAACCATCCTGTAGAGATCTCCAAATAGCAACTCCCTTAAGTCATAGTATCAGAAAGTATCTTATTCTCAGCAGAGAGGCATTTTTTTCCCCCAAAGCATGCTCTGAGCTATAAGATTCAACTGTAAATCTTAACTCTCCTCGTGCTTGGGGATGGTACTAAGGGAGTTTGTTGATCCCGTGTGGAAGCGCTAGGTAGAAAGTTGTACATTAAAATTGTTTTAAAATGTTATGCTTTAAAAAAGGTTTTTGTTTTGCATGGTTTAGGACACAAACCTATTCACGGGTCCAGGTACTAATACTGAATAATAAACCATAAATTCCCCTATTTCAATGTAATAATCCTACACACATTATTTGGACCAGCAGAATAGAAAGAAAATCAACACACAAATTAACTAACAAACTGGTTGAATCCATGACGATTCATAATTCCCTCTGTAGACATAATCTGGCATGGATATACAGATTACAGGACAAAGTTTATAACTACCAACCTCATCACAAATACTATAACAATGCCTTACATTTCTGAAATTTTCAGGTTTTATGCTTCTTAATCTAATCCAAAAGACAATTATTAATTGATTAGAGTATGCAAAAAACTTTTGCAAGCTTTTGCAAGCACTTAATTTAATCCACACGGCCAGTGTTAGGTAAAAGAGAATGCTTTAGAAACAAATGGCATTTTCTATTTGGATAAACATATTCCTTCTGATTCTTGAATGTGAAAGTTTTCTTAGTCACAATATAACTATTTGTGATCACTTGGACGGTCACCCCTGAGGATGAAACATACTTACCATATTAGTGGTACCTCAGATAAAGACTCCACTCTTCCTTTTCCGCTCTATAGAAAATGGAGTTCTAAGCCATCAGGCTAAATGAGTCCACATGCTATGGGCTCACTCTTAATGTTTCCCACTCTGTGACTCTTGTCTAAAGCTAGTGATCTACTTTGCATCTGAATATATGTAGCCAATTTACATATACTGATGTTAGAAATGAGAATTAATGGTTTTTATAAACACGGTTGAGAGAACATTCCATCTAAAATGCTGAAAACTCTGGTTTAGTACATGAAAATAAGGCAGCCAAAGAAAGATTTTTTTTTATATGTTCTAGGCTTCATGCTGCAGCCTTTCATAAAAAAGGTGAGATGACAGACAGCAGATGGATTTATCTTTTTACTTAGCTGCAAAACTACAAATCAGTTTCATATAAACAGATCTCTCAGCCAAATATAGCTTGACAGTAATTCTATAAGATTCATCAAGTCAAGGAAAGTGATTAAGTCTGATGACATGAAATAACATAAAAATTTTTTAGGATATATCACATGATTTCAATATTTAGACTTCATTATCCATTAAATATAATCTTTTTAATGAAAATGCTTTTCTGTGTACCAATGACTTTAGTACTCATTTACTATTTGGAATGATAAATAATTCTTATACCTTTCAAATTTTTTACCCAGAATAACCTGGAAATGATTTTAGTAATGCTTTCAGGTTACAATGTTTTTAAATTTTTAGAAACATTAGCGGTCAGGGTAAGGTTTTAAAAATATTTTTATTTTACTTATTAGACTAACATTTGCACATTGAAACTGCATTCCAGCATTTAGGTAATTAAATTTCTTATAAGAGAAGAAGTAAGACGTGATGTGCATAAAACACTTAATCAATTGTAGTTTAAAGCCTCTTTTACTTCTCTGTAATATTTGGAGGCAGACCCAAACCAACTCCAGGGTAGGGATGGTGAGAGATTCTGTACATTAGAGCAAGGCTCTCAGGCTGCACTTAATTCTGGTATAATGACATCTGGCCAACATTCTAAGATGAAATTTTCAATAAATGCTGGCAACTAACACAATTCATTATGGTGTCTCCTGATAAAGGATGTGGGCAAAAATTGCTTTGGCTCTAAAAAAGCTTTCACTTCATTATGAGACCGGATCAATCACCATCAGTAGAAGACACGCGTTGGGCTACTTCTTTTGCAGCTGTTATGCACTTTGTTATCAGGGCCTGTTGAAGGCACTAAGAAATTGTTTCTATTAGGCAGGCATTATTGCTGAACTCCTCTAAGCTAAATTTGCTTTTAAGTGTATTTCTTTAGTAAAGAGATGGAACAATCAGTCTGAACTGAGATCAGTGTGAGATCACCTGCTTATCCCTATCGAAGCAATGCCATTTAGATGGCATTTTATTCGTATTTCAGCACAAAAAGAAATGAAAATATATTTTCCCACTAAACTGAGAAAGGGAAGTCAAGTTACTCAGTGATCACAATGCATTTGATACAAGTGGAGAGGTTAAATTTCATATCTGTCACTTCCTCTCTTTTTAGCTCTCCTCATAAGGAAAATTTAAATGCTGTTATAGGTTGAGGTTGTAGTATAAACTAGAGCTTGAAACCATATCTACTTGCTTCATCGTTTCACATCTTTTTTTTTTTTTATCAATTTTTTGTCTATGTTACTGGGACCACATAACAAAAGAATTAGAAAAAACTTGAAATAAAGTTTTTCAGACATTGAAATGGGTTTTAATAACCATCTCACCAAACACAATCTGATGTATAAGCATTATTTTTCATTTTACACTTGTGGTAAACACTATATATTGTAGCAGCTTTCTTTGGACAAGCCATATTTAAATTTTTACTGCTTTCCTCTCTCCTGAGTCCTCTAGGAAAAAAATTGCAGAATATTATGTTACCCAGAGTATCAATTAATCCCTTCAGTCGGGTTCCGTTTATTAGCAAAGAAAATTCAAAAGGTCGCTTACCATTTCATAGATAGTTTATTTTCAATGTGCCTCACGAAAAGCATATAAATTAGAATATACGACTATGTGCAAGGGTTTTCACATGTTAAAGAAGTGTGAATTATTGCAAATGAAAGAGATATCTGAGAATAAGCATGCTGCAGTGATTGAAAGTGGAAACTAAAAAATTCCAAAATAGAACTTCTGAACCACCCGAAATATCCAGCATAACATTTTGCTCTGCTCTATCTCCAGCAGCAAAAGAAGAGCGACGATTTACCACCACTTTTCAAGTAGCTTAGTGTTTCATAATTGCTAAGGCACCAAAGCGTTATTAGATAGGGCTTATCATTATTCAAACTTCTTTAAACTGCTTGGATCAATAGTAAATAATTGGCTAGAAAATATAGCTGGAAAAATTTTGAAAGTGGATAATTCTCAATTGTTCTGTAATACCATATTAGTGTTATATAGGAGTCTTGTCAGAAAGTATATTTTGATAGATTGGTAGTATTTACGAGTTTCTCTATGGGCCCCAAATGAAATAGCATTTTAAAGTTTGCATAGATAAATGCCAATTTTACTGTCAACTCTATCAGTTCTTGAGAAACATTAATTGATGTGGTTAATGAAACATTCTAAAGATTTGGTAAATGATTAACGAAAAAAGAGTAGGTTCTGAGTTCACATGTTTGTACTAGTCAAGGTAACATCACCTGCTGTAACAAATGAATCCTAAGATGTTTTAATGGCTCAAAAAATTACAGGTAGTTCCAGTTTGCTGAAGTGCATTTCTTTATACAGTCATTCCAAGATTCAGGCTAGGAGACTGCCATCTTCCACTTGAAGCTTTAAGGTTGTCCTGGTTACTGACACCCAGCAGTTAGGAAGGAAAAGAATATGGATGCCTTAAATGGAAGTGTGAAGTTTACTTCCGCTCATATTTTGTTAGTTAGTACTCAGTCACATGGTCACAGCATTATAAGAGAGGCTGTAACTGTAGTCTAGATGTGTGTCCAGGAAGAAGAGGCAAACCAGTCATGACTGGCCACCAGCTCACTATTCTCACTTGCCATCTTTCCCCTCTATTTTGCTTATCTTTGCAGAATTGCACATTATATCACAAACTCTAAGTGCCGCCTAATCTGATTCAGCCAATGTTTAGATATTTTCAGCTATAGTATTGAAATCTTAATTGTATTTATTTATATTTATATATTAATATAAGGGTCCTTATTAAAATTGAAATATTATGTGGAATCTCAGTTTGGAAACCATGCAAAATCAGATCTGATTTGGTTGAGGTAGGGGTAGGGACCCAGAGTTCCTCCCATTCAGCTTGCCCTAACCTCATTGCTTACCCCATGCCAGACCTTAAAGAATGTGTAAGAGTCAGGACTGCATTAGCTGTTCTACTTTAATATCACCAAAAGTCATATTTTAACAGTCAATTTTTGTGTGTTTAATCCAGAATTTAGCTGCCACTATGTTTCCAAGTTTTCCAGCCTATTTGGGTCATTCTGTTTTGTAATGTTTAAATGAAAATGATTCAATCCTTTATCCATCTCAACTTCATCTATAGAATACTAATCAATATTTCCGAAGAGTCTCAGACCAAATCCACTTCTTCTAATCACTTCTTATTCCAATTTGTTGAAACTGATGAATTCAGCATTGATCTTATTCATTTATAATCTTTTACATCTGTCTCTTCTGAGTTGATCCAAGTGGACAATATAGCTCCCATTCCACAATTTTCATCTTGAAATTTATAAGACAATTGTGTGAATAGACTTGCTGAAGATGGGGGTCCTTTTGAAAGGAGGCTGCATACTTCATGAAAGCAAAAGAGAGAGAGACAATTTATTCTTTATTATTATTATTATTTGCCCCAGGGGTACAGGTCTGTGGAGACAATTTATTCTGATCATTAACTTCTTCCTGCTTAAATATAAGCACACCACCACCAGGAACTTCCCACTGGCTCTTTCTCCTCCTCATGTCTGTCTTTTGCCATTTTACTGGGCCTTCGTCCCTACTTCTCACACCCTCTCTGTTTTTCCAGGTTCCTAAGACTGCTGTTGCCCTTTCTTTATAGGTCAGCTAGTGGAAACTAAATTTTTCTCTTTCTTTATTTTGCAGGGTTTTCTTTGTTTCATTTGAAGTCTATTCTAGTCATGCCAAGGAAATCATCTGCCCATATGTAAAATAGTGTTTTAAGGCTATTATTTGCTAAGCACACACTTCTTTCTTTAAGGAGTTTTTCAACCAGCTTTTAAAATAATGTTCCCTACCCCCACCTCACCCCCTAAACTGTGGCTGTACAAAAGGAAGCTTATATGTGTAGGCTCTTCTCTTTTAGAACTCACTGCTAAAGAAACATATCTTGGAATGAACACACAGGTGGGACCTGTATACAGAGACAGTGAAATTAAGGCCATAAAGTCCATGTCTGGATCTCAATAGAGACAATAAATAATAAATAGAGACAAAAAATATATTTATTATCTTCCACACTGTAATACCTCCTATCTATACTTTCTTTGTGTATATGATATCTTGGGTTTAAAACTTCCTTTGGATTATTACATCCTTTGAATGAATAGTGCATTGTGGTAAATAGAGGGGTGGGTTGCTCCTCAAATATGTTAAGCAGAAATCTTGACCAGGCTCTTTAAAAAGAAAAACTCTGATATATAACACTTATGATTTTTATGATCTCACTGCGCTCACATTTCTTACTCTATTATTGCTCTCTGGGCTCTCCATCTGATTTCCATAATGTATGTTCATAGTGCATATGTTTATTACAACAGATTGCTAAGTTAACTTATCATGGCTTTTCTGCACTTATATTTTCTACCGATTTAAAATTTTAAGAGACACCAAGGCAAATTTGACAGTTACCTAATAAAGCTGAAATTCTGTCTACAATTGGAGTACCCTGGGATCCTGACTGCCTTTGGCTCTATGAATGCATGCTGTATGCTAGTGGTGCATTGATCAGAATGAGTCTGCCTGCAGTGAGCCCTGGGCATGCTCTGGGCCGTGAAACTTAAGGGGAGTGAGGGACGGTGTAATCATTGTGAGAGCAGCTTAGGTACAATCGATTGATGCTTATGACACCAACAATGAACCTCTCTCTAGAGGGGCATATTGCAGTTGTGAAGTCAAGCAAGTATAAGTGTGATGGTGTGGAACTTCAATTTTTCTCCAAGTAAAGAAACTAGTCCAGAGGTCACAGCTGATGAACGATCAACTGCTCCATTCTTTGAGGTGTCTGCAAAGATGGGCTAGTATTTATAAAATCCTATTGATAATTCCATAAAAGTTCTCTCTTAATTCTAAACATACACCTTCTCTTTGGCTATTAGAGAAAGGAAATTAATTTAAAAGAAAACTGGCTAGGTGCAATCAAATATTGGGAACAACTGCACTCACAAATCTCTCTTGAAAGGAAATGCTGATGTTCCACTGGGTTTGGGAAAGAAGGGACCTCTAGAAGTTCCATAGTGTAGCTTCTTCCATAGTACTTGAATGAGTGCTGATAGTCATTTCAACCCATAGGTTGAACACTTTAGTGATGAGGAGCTTACTTTCTTGCAAGACCATTGCAATTTTATTTACTTGGAAATTGTACTGGACTAAAATTTGTCTTCCTATTACCTAGAGTTTTAGTCCTAGTTCTGACATTTAGAGCTACCATGCAGTTCATTCTAATCTTTCTTCTGAAATCTTTCAAATATTTGAATGTAGCTTGTAAGTTTCTGTTATGCTTTTGCATTTCCAGTCTTTGCTAATTCTAAAAATCCTCAAATGACGTAATTTGTAGACCCTTCATTATTTTTGTTGATATCCTCTGGATAATCCCAGCCTATCAGATCTTTTAAAAATGTAAAGCCCAGGACAAAATACAATATTCTGAATTTGAAGGAGAAAATTCACAGTACAATGATAGTATACTTTTCCTTTTTCTGATATTGATATTTATCTACAAATCAAGGTATTATGTCTTAGTAGCCATATCTTATTATCATTTTATGACAGGCATTTTATAAAACATGAACTACTCTTATATTATGTCTCTCTCACTCTGAAATTGTAAAATTGACTTTTTGAGCCATGAGTCAGTCTTTACATTTATTCCCATCAAGTTGTATATTGTTAGATACAATCTACTCTTCTAACTCAAGAAGATTTTTAAAAAAATTGTTGTCAATTATTGTCAATAAATGGATCCATTCTTTAAGTTAGAATTGCCTATACAGTTAATAAAAATGCCTATCCATTTAGTAAAAATGCCTTGTGTGACTTAATCTGATCACTGATAAAAACTGGAAAGGGCAGGGTGAAGTGTATGTCTCAGTTGACACTTTACCTTGCTGCTGATACCAATATATTAATTTATTGTTTGTATATAGTTCATGTAGCTATGAACCCCCTGGGTTCTACTATAATCCAGCCTCCAATTCTCCTAGAGAATCATAGAAAAATTGATCATACTTCTTTCTGGAATTCATCTACTTTATGTAGATTATTCTTCACAAATGTAAGAATTCTATTGCAAAGGAGACAAAATTGGCATGATTTGTTCTCAGTGGAGCCAATGTAGCTGCTAATAATTAGTTTAATTTTAAAAATGCCCACAAAATACCCATTTAAAAATTTGTTTTTCAAATTTTGCAGAGATGAATAAAAGGAAGCATGGAGGGTGGTAGGGACCAGGACACTTAGCAAAAGGATCATGAGTGTTAGAACTCCATAAAGGACTTAATTCTAATTCTCACTTGTCGGAAAGATTAACATCCATTTTGTGTCTTAGCTTGAGCTCCTATAAGAAATTATTATGGGCTGGGTGGCTTAAACAACAATCATTTTTTCCTCACCGTTCTAGAGGCTGGGAAGTGCAAGTTTAAGGGTGCCAGTAGATCTGGTGTCTGGTGAGGGTCTGCTTTTTGGTTTGCAGATGGCTGTCTTCTTGTATCCTTACACGGTGGAGAGCACAGATACAGCAAGCTCTTCTGTCTCTTCTTGTTTTAAGGGCACTAATCCCATTCATGAGGGCTCTACCCTCATAACCTATTTCTAAAAGGCTTCATCTTCTGATACATTCACATTGGGCACTAAGATTTCCACATAAGAATTTTGGGGGACACAAACATTCAGTCTATAACATCTTGTGTCAACAAGATTGGTTCTGGGAGGAAGCCTGACCCTGATGGATTCATTGCTGAGTTCTCCCTTGAGGAGCAGAGTAAACAAAAAACCAGAGCAGGGAGCAGGGAGATGGTGGCAAAGACTGATAGAGAATAGCATGCTATAATTTCCAAAGTTTGCTTTCTCTCACTTTTGAAAATTGGAGAGATTTTTGACTATGTTCAGTTTTTCTAAGTCTTATCTTATTGTCTAGATATTTACCAGTAGCCATTCCACAACTGCACATGGATGTTCTTTCACTGCCCTTGGATACATTTCATTTGTGCTTGAGATTTAAAGGTAATTTAAAGCAACTTGGGTTTCTCCTACCATTTCCTTGTCTACTTTATTATTTTTTTTAAAGATTTTATTTATTTGAGAGAGAGATAGAGCATGAGCAGGGGGAGGGGCAAATGGAGAGGGAAAAGCAGATCCACCCTCCTCTCAGAGCAGGGCGCCAAATGCCAGGGTCAATCCCAGAATCCTGGGGTCATGACCTAAGCTGAAGGTAGACATTTAAATGACTGAGCCACCCAGACATCCCTCCTTGTTTACTTTAAACTCTGTCCCCTGGTAACCAAGTCTCTTCTATCATTTCCAGTTTGAGGATCATTCTTTTTATTAAAGAAGTGGAAATAAAATGGAAATTGAATAGCTTTGCTTTTTCTCTGCCTGTGGTTATCATTGTATCATGTATCTCCTACTCTGAGGTTATACCATCTCTTTTTCCAAGCACTTAAATAAAGCAAATGTTCATTATGTGCTAACTGTGTAGTGGATTTGGGGCTAAGTATTTTATTTATGTTATTTTTTTCAGTCCTTAAAAAACAATGTAGAAATATTGTTATTCTCATTTTACAAATGCAGAAACTGGGGTGCCTAGCTAGCTCAGTTGGTTAACCACTTGACTCTTGCTTTTGGATCAGGTCATTATCTCAGGGTCCTGGAATCAAGCCCCTCATTGGGCTCCACATTCATTGGGGAGTCTGCTTGAGGATTCTCTCTCCCTTTCTCTCTGCCCCTTCCCCCACACTCTCTCTCAAGTACATAAATAAATCGTGAAAAAAAAGATAACCCAAAACAAATGCCGAAGTCATAAACAGGAAATATTAGGTAAATTTTCTAGGGCCACACAACTAAAGAAGCAACAAAGCCAGGATGAAAATCAGGTCTGTCTGTCTTAAAATCATGTTCTCACAAACAATATATTCTGTAAAGTCATTTTAGAATTTTTAGCATTTTATTTTAAAGTCTCAATGTAGGACTGTTGCCATCTTAATTATATTCTTCTTAATCTTCTCCTCCCAGGTTTGTGATAATGTGTTTTGTCTGTTTCTGGCTATAAGAATTTCCTTCCATTTTTTAATACATCTTTTAAAAATACAAACTCAGTGCATTGATCTATCTATAGCTACACTGATCTCTTTTGATAATTGCCTGTGTTCCTTTATTTAGATTGTATTTTTAGGATGATTCTTAAAAAACAGCTCATTCAGGGCACCTGGGTGACTCAGTCATTAAGCGTCTGCCTTTGGCTCAGGTCCTGATCCCAGAGTCCTGGGATCGAGCCCTACATCGGGCTCTCTGCTCGGTGGGGAGTCTGCTTCTCCTTCTCCTGTTCCCCCTGCTTGTATTCCCTCTCTCACTGTCTTTCTCTCTGTCAAATAAATAAAATAAAATCTTGACAAGAACAAAAAGACCTCCCAAAAACAAAAACCAGCTCATTCCTCTTGAGCTACATATTTAAATTTTCAGAACTGATATCTTTGTAAATGAGTTTAGGTCATCAAGGCAAACCTGTACTCCTCTGGAGCCCATCCCTGCGGGTCTACTCTAGTTTTTTCATAAATAGGATGCTGCATGGGAGTGGAGGCCATCCTAAAGGCTTTAAGTAAGCAATGGATGGCCTGTGACCAGCCATCGCAAAGATTGCAAATTGAATTTATTATAGTCACATAATGTGTAGGATCTACACACACCTGTCACTCAAAATCACACTTGTAAATTGATAACAGTATTGGTTAAGCTGTCAACTGCAAGGGTGACTCTAGTGTTGTGAAATGATAATTATCTGGCTAATTCTGATGCTCGATAGTATTAGTGAGGAGAGAATAGTTTAGAGGGGGTGACACATTGTACTTTACTTTTAGATTAGAAGTTTGAATTGCTTATTGCCAGATTATTACTTAGGCCTTATTTTCAGACTTTTCTAGTCATGTTACCTAGGAAAAATTTAGGTTTCTTGAAAATCTAACCACTTAAAAAATGAATTTGCCATTCTTTAGAACATAGCATGACTCTCAGAATTATTATTTTTTCATTTATATTAAGGTTTTCTAATGAGAAAAGAACAGTTTTGAAAATACAATCAATAGGTACACTCAATTCCTACTCTAATGTCTTTGTTTATTTTTAAAGTTTTTGACCTCCTTCTTATTTAAATAGATTCAACATTTAATAAATAGATGTAAATGTATAATTTTACAATTTTCCACAGTTGTCCTCATGGTAACTCTTTGGGAACTCCACATATCTAGAGGCAGCTTTTGCAAACACATACTACGTGTGTAGTAGTTTAATTCCTTCATATCCAAGTGTCCAATCTATGTATAAAATGTGACTTGAGACATAGAAACAGGGCTAAGTGAAGCTCCTGCTTAGGATGGGCACTTGGCCCTGAGTTGTGAAATAGGAATAGTGATACTACTTGCTTCACATAGTTTGGTGAGGAGTAGATAAGAACTCCTTACAGACGAGAAAACTATAAAGACATTAGTTCTTTAAAATTTGGCCTTGGATTCTGAGCACACCTGATTGCCACTTTAGTCCCATGGAAATTGCACAGTATCTTTTTCAGGGTCCACATCCAGTTTCTGCAAATCTCTTTCTCTGCTGTAATTCAGTAGAAAACATCACCTTCCCATGTCAGGTATAGAAGATCATCCACAAAGGAGCTTCTCATTGAAAGATTGTGCCTCCTCTGTAAATCAGTGCATCTTGTTCATTAACACAACTCGGGATAATCAAGCCACAGAGCCAAAAATGTGTTGAAAGAGGTCCAGAATGCTCCAAATCTAGATAGATGGAAACAGATTGGAATATATCTGGAAACCAGAGTCTGCTTACTAAATACTACCTGCTTTCCCTGTAGTCACTGATTAGGGAAAAAATAGACTCTGTCCCCCACCCCACCTCAAAGAATTCTCAGATGAAGTCAAACAGAATCATCTTCCCTTGCTTTATATAGATCATAGGAAAACTCTCAAATAACCAATGCTGCATGCAATTATTTTCTCTTACCCTCTGTTCTTCCAAATGACACTGCTTGGCAGGAGGTTTTGCCACTTTCAGAAGGTTCAGGGCCTGAGTGGGTAGTAGGCTGCCTCAGTGGAGATTTATCATGTAGAATAATTCATTGAGCCATATGTTCCAGTGAATATATACAGAATGTTGTAAATACTTCCACTGAATTTCTCATTTGCTACCAGAGGGAATCCATCTTTCACATTTTCCAGCAGAGCACTTGACTGCAGATGTTAGAAAATATTTTGCTTTAAGTTTTGCTCTGACTGTTCCCTCTGGTATGATTTACCTGGTTTTTATTTTCTGCTAAAGTCTAAGCTCTGTGTGAATATTTCATTTAGAAATGCCATAAGCACTCTTGGGTATTCTCTGGCTGATTATTTCCATCAGAATAATCTCTCCTGGCATTTGCCTACCATAATGGAGTGACAATGTCTCATGTACCACCTGTTTAGGCACTTGTTCCTATGCAGTGCAGGAAAGTATTTGATTTTTAACCCCGATTTCAGGCAGCAGAACAAGATGTTCTGTCAGAGGTCTTTGATACAGATTTGGTCTTGCTCAGAGGTGCCAGTCCATGTGCCCCTTCTACCTCCACCTTCCAGATCAAACCCATGGTCCTTCTCTCTGAATGACATTAACATCAATTGTTTTAGCTGGATATCAGCTCGATCAGCTGAGATCAACTAAGTGTCTAAATTTTGCTTAGTGACCAGGAGGAGAGGGATTTAATATTGGGGTATGGATCCTTTTAAATGAGTTTGCCTTGGACAGGACTGGGAATTTTGGAGGCAAGCATAATAAAACATAGTCTGAAACTGAAAGAGACAGAATTAAAAAGAGGTAGGAAAAACCAAGGAATAATTGTGTCTTCCTCTATTTTGTAGGGAAACCTGAGGATAATTTGTGAACAACCGAAGATTGTTTCCTCTTGCCTTTTCCATATGTGTTTATAATTAGTTGCCAAAGTATGAATTTGGATGTCAAGACTATTTTGAGACCTTAAAAATGGAGAATTGTCCTTATTATTTGGTTGTCTCCCTAGTACACATTATTCTAATTTCCCCCTTTCCAACCTGCTTCATCCATCAAATGTAGCTCCCTGTTCCATCCAGGATAGAGGAGGAAAAATAGAGAAAGATAATTGGGAATCAAAAATAGGAGGGTAACTGGTAACGAGTGCCACAGAAAAAATAAATCAGTTATCTTATTTATCATTTTTATTATAGGCTCTCAGAAATCTCTTAAAACCTATTGACCTTCTTCAGATTCTAAAAGCTGCCAATGCTTTGGAGAAGATTGGGTTCATATTCTAAATGAAGAGAAGGGAGAGAGAGGAGGTGGAGTGTAAATTGGTTGTGGCTGGAAAGACAGCAACTTCCATGTGTAACATAATTTAGGTACTTGATTATTCATACTTCATTTCTATCTGTTGAGCATGTGGTGAAACCTAAACAAGAGAATTAGGAACTAAATCACTCTCAAGTACATATCAGTTATAATTTTCTAATATAGTTAATAAAACATACCTTTTAATTTTTCACTCTCCCTGCTTTCTTCAGTTGTCTAATAAAGGAGCATTCCCTCCCATTCTTTTGTCCCCTGCAGTGATCTGTTAATAACCCAGGAAAAAAAAAAACTTACTACAATTGTGTGAAAGATGCTAGTGACAGCAGACACAGCTGCTACCAAAAAAGACAGTTTGTTGGCAGCCTGACAGCTGTTGACTGTTTGAGTGTTTAAGTACCAAGGCCCTGAATGCCCTGCAGTAATCCTATAGAAATACTGGAAACTCTCCAAGTTTAAGACACCAGGGATGTGACTGTCATGCCTGCTTGTGCCTTCTTTTATCAAATGTCGTTTTATCTTATCAAGTTAATGTCATTTCTGAGGCAGAAAACAAGGACAGAAAAGAATGTGCCTTCTAGAAAACCAAATTCAAAATGGCACCTGGCTCTCTGGTACCATGACTGTCCATAAAGTTGTAATTAATGATATAAGATCAGGAACCTGGAATTCATTTTTAAAATTCTGTCGCTACTAACATTTAAACCAGTGGTAAATGTGCTTTCATTTCCTTGAAAATGCCCAGTGTTTTGCATGGTAAAAATCAAATAAAACCATTGTAAAACTTGTTTTACTTTAGAATTTCACAAATCTTCAGTATAGAAATGTTAGATTATCAAATAAGAAATTTTATAGTTGGCCACATTATGAGGAAAATAAGAAAAGATGAGATTCTGCTTTAGAGTTTGAGAGCTAAAATTGAGGAATTTGTAGATATGTCCACAGCTTTTTTGCACATTAATATAGAGTAATTAGAAATAATATACATTTCTATAATGTGCATTTCTATAATGTAAGTCTGGTTTACCAATCCCTTGTCATTAGGTTATGTGTAAAATCTTTTAGCCAAGAGTTGTTAGAATGATATCTTTGTCCTGATTCTGCATCATTCTTTAGTTTCTTGCTGCATCTCAAGCTGAACCAGGCTTTTTCATGTTGCTCTGGTCTCTTTCTTGTAAAGCAGAGTGCTACACTAATTGAAAAGAATTTTTAGTTTATTTGCATGCAATTGGTTAATGTTCGGTCTCCAGGACACATCAACTTCTCCTGCACTAGCTATTTCTGTGTCTATTTGTTATCACACATAATTGCACGATGCTGGAGAGACAGTTCTTTATGTGCTCTTCAAAATGCATGTAAATGCCTCCAGAAAAAAAATGTTTACTGCAGCTGCAATGGGAGGAATTTTTTTTTTTTCAGCCTCCCTGATGTTAGGAGAAAATAAGAATAACTTCTGATTAGATTTCTACCTGGGAGGCTTGACTTCATTACTCAAAAGATTTGCCTCTCTGATTGTTTTTCACAATCAAACATCACACCACCTCTCCATGTAGGACCTGGAGTTAAGAGATGTTTTCTTGTTGCAATTCAGGATTTTGGTGCATAATTTAATCCCTGTTGCATGTGAGTTATATGGAGTACTATATCAAGCATTGCTGGGTAGCCCAAGAACTGATTCTTAAAGCATTACTAGGATTTGAAGAAGTTGGAGTATTGAAAGAATTGTCAGCCCATGAAATCTTTCCAGTAAAATCTCATAGGAGATGAGTATAGGAGATAATTGTTAAATGGTGAGCAATCTGTGTTGGCTGGAGTAGAGGTTCTTGACAGTGTTGGAAAGAGACAGGGATAGGTTGCTGGATGGCCCTGTGCCATGGAGGGCTTAATTTTGGACTTTTTTTCAGTAAATCGAGGATCCATTCAGTGCCATGTTGAGAACATTCATTTGGTAGCGCTGCAAACAATGGACTTGAAAGGGAGAGAAACACCAGCCTATCTCTGCTCTAGAGAAGGAGCAATCTGTTAGAGGTGTCTGTAAATTGTGTGAGAACCTAAGTAATTTAGGCTCCTAAGTAATTTAGTAGCCTAAGATAAGATGATGACACTAGGAATAAAAAGTGGGGCATAACTATAAGAGGAAATAGGGAGGTTTCATTTCAAAAGTTTGACCATTTACCTGTATCCACACAGTCTCCAGCAACAGTGATGGAGAATTTAAATATAAACCTGAAGTTTTCCACTGGTGAGATTGTTGGAGAGTTATTTCCAAAAACAGGCTAGAGAACAGTGTGAAGATCCAAGGACGAGAGAGATGTTTGTTTTTAAAATGCATTGTATTTGAAGTTCCAAGGAAAATATCTAGATGGAAATGTCAAGCAGGCAGCTGGAAATATTTGTCTAGGGCTTGAGAGAGAGAACAGACTTGGAGATATAGATTTGGAAGTGGACAGGGTGGGGATGAATGAGATTTCCATGGAAGGAAACAGTATTCCTGTACATATGAGCTATTCATTAGCTTTGATGGTTATTTAAAGGACACATTTTATAGGATTAAGTCACTCTGGTTGGTCAGTGCCTCATTAAGTGACACATCAAGGAGCACATGAAGAGTGTGGGAAAGAGGAAGGGAACATATGGACATCTTTTACTGATGGAACCAAATATGTATAAAGTTTCAGATATGGAGCCAATAATATAAAGAACTCACCAAATTATTAGAGAATATTATCCAGTTTTCTTGGAATTTTTTGTTTGTTTGTTTTGCTGCTTGCTTGTTTTTGCATTGTATTTGTTTTTTTTCTCACCATAGCACATACAGTCCCCAATGTCCATCACCCAGCCACCCCATTCCTTCCACCCCCCTTTCCTCCAGCATTATATTTGGTTTTAAGATGAAGAGGATTCTACTTGAACTGTTATTTAAACATTTTTTTTTTGGTTCTTCATGAAGCATGTGGCTCTACACAAACTACTCAAAATAATTGTTTTTAATGATTACATAGATCTTGATTATATTTAACTGCTATACTTTACGAATTAAAACATTTTAGTAATGTAAACTGAATTGCAACACAGAGTTCATATTTTGGAACTACAGTTTAATTTTTCATATGAGTATAAGTAACTTCGGGAAGTTTAAAAGATAAATAGATGATGGAGTATTTGATAACTGCCTAATATTCACTCCATTTAATAATTTAAAACCTTAAATGGTTGAAAATCATGAGATATGTTATAAAAGAAACTTTCAGTTATTCAGAAATTAATGTTTTCTTTAAAAATGCTGTTGTTTTACTTAAACTTTATTGAAGTTCAACTGACAAAACTGCGTATATTTGAAATATACAACATGATAATTTGATATACATTTATGTTATGAAATGGTTGCCACAATCAGGTTAATTAACATATCCATCACTTCACATAGTTACCACTTCTTATTTTTTGTGGTGCAAATGCTTAAGATCTACATTCTTGGCAAATTTCAAGTATACAGTACAGTATTATTAGCTACAGTCACCATACTGTTCATTAAATCCCCAGAATGTATTTTTCTTATAACTGAAGACTTGTACCCTTTGAACATTATCTCTCCATTTCCTCCATCCCTTAATCCCTGCTAATCACAATTCTATTCTCTATTTCTATGAGTTTGACTTTGTTTTGTTTTGTTTCAGTTGCCACATATACAGAGATCATACAGTATTTGTCTTTCTCTGGCTTCCTTAACTTAGCATAATGTCCTCTGGTTCATCTGTGATTTTGCAAATGGCAGGATTTACTTCTTTGCTGAATAAGATTCCTCTGTGTGTGTGTGTGTGTGTGTGTGTGTGTGTACCACTTCTTCTTTATCCGTTCATCTGTTGACAGACACTTAGGTTATTTCCATATCTTGGCTGTTGTGAATAATGTTGCAGTGAACAAGGCAGTGTAGATATTTCTTCAAGATATTGATTTCCTTTTCTTTGAATATACACTCAGAAGTGGGATTGTTGGATCATATGGTAGCTATATTTTTAATTTTTGGAGAAACTGCCATATTGTTTTCTATAGAGGCTGCACCAATTTACATTCCCACCAACTGTGTACAGGATTCTCTTTTCTCCACATCCTTGCCCGCACTTGTTATTTCTTGTCTTTTTGATAAAAGCCATCTTAATAAGTGTTAGGTGATAATGATTTGTTATTTTTAATTTAAGACCTTGTTGAGGCTTGATTTAAGGAAATGAATCTAATAATCCGTATTTTATTTCAAGAGAGGCCTACCTGTGCAAGACACACTTTTTAAAATAACTGACTTTGCAGAACTACTCAGTATAACAGTAAAACTCTGTCTAAACTTTTCCAGTTAAATAACAGGCATTAAATACAGCCAGATTGGCATTTCTGTATTTAGCTACTAATCTAAATTGGGATATGTGAGGCTTCATGAAATGGTAGAAACCAAACCAAACAAAATAAACAAACAGAAAAACTTTCTTACCCCTAAACTTAATTATATTTAAAAATTCCCAAGCTTTTGGAAATTAATGCTTTTGCTCATTTTCTCCCCCTAGCAAGTGCATGTTGGATGAATATTTGTGTTCTGTGCTGAATAAAAACGAAACACAAAGTTGCTGTATAGCACTCTTAAATAAGAGTGCGGAGTTATGCTTCTGCAGGCCCACTGCTGGGTGTCTGTTCTTGTCTGTTGGCATATGCTTAGCAACCCACTTCTATTTAGGTGGTAGTTGTATGTAATATCCTCAAGGAAAGTTTGATTGCTACTAAGAGGAAAGAGTGGTACTTGTGTAAGTGACAATCTCTTTAAAGGGTCAGAATTGAGTTACATACTGTAAGGTATTAGGGTTGTGACATATTGATGCTAACTAATTATGTTATTAATATTATGCCTCCTGGCTTGGCTGATTTACACTACATCCTCATTAGTTTCTTTTGAGCTTTCCATTCAAAACTATGGTACAGATGGAAAGTTGCTTTTAAAAAGACTTGTAACACAATACCATGCTTTCCACCCATGATTCAATCTGTGAATATATACAAAGGTTATCAAATAACTTCAAAAATAGGCTCTTACAAGAAAAGCCCTATTTTGAGGAGGTTTACTGTCAGGAAATCTCATTAAATACTGGTAGTCTCTGGAGTTTTATTTTCCTGCTGTAATATCTGTAATTAAAAGTGTTCAAACATTATAAATAATAATTATTCAAAGATATTAAGAATAGCATTATTAATCAAAATACTTTTTAATGTGATAATTTTAGTTTTATTGTTTCATTTTTAATAGAGGCTATTTTGTCATTTGCCTTAATGCATAGATGAAAATAGGCTCAAGAGCTATATAAGTTACCAAATCTCTATGTTTTTATTCTTTATTATCCTTTGTGAAGGAGGGAAAACATATATGCATCTTCAGAAATCATTCAGGATTCAATATAATGAATATAGACTTTTGCATTATTTAATGGAAATCCTTTCCATTTGGTACTATATTTGAAAGGGACTAAGTAGAAAATACAGTATTACATGTTAGGAACTTTGCTAATAATATATTTACTCATGCTGCATTGACTTGCCAATATTTAAAATAATACTGTGCTCTACCACTTTTGAATTACTGAGGTCTGTAGTAAAGTATAAAAGGCAAGTATTTACCACCTTATAATGCAATATTATTAATTTTTCAAATTCTCTCTGCTATTAATAACATCAGCATTAATCCTGAAATAAATTAAAGAGTAACTTTTCAGTTATTTGAATTACTAACATAAGCTATTGGGTTTGTGGCAGAAAGTTTGTACTTATATCTCTCACTTGCTGTTTAAATTTAAAACCCCTTTGGCCACTGCCCTAGTGTGGCTTCCCAGAAAGCAGAGCATGAGACTTGAAGCAGAGCCCAGGACGAGGTAGGTAGTTTATTCAGGAAATGACTTCAGAAAGTAAGAAGGAGGGGCAGGAAGAATGAAACAGGGAAGGAGGAACAGCACAGGGATGATGATGGGCTTGGCTACAGTGAGGGACGACATTGCTTTTATCCCATGGGACTTTCTCAGGAGCCTATGACATGATACTCAGAACTCTCTGTCCAAGTAATCATAGGGGAAAACATTGATCTATGGGTTCCCATTCCCCATTGGTCAAGGGTGAGGTCATGGACAAGTTAATTTCTTTGCATTTCTGGATAAGACATGAGTGCTAGTGGGTTCTGTTGGGTCTTTCTGAATCTTGGGATTATAAGGGTCCTGGAGAAAAAACAAGAGCTGTATGGTACACCAGGTGGGTGCTGTCAGATTGTACTGGTAGGGATCAGGTAGAAGCTTGCTTGGACCTGATGTCTAAGGCAGGCACTGGAGTAAGAGGTAAAGCCAATAGGATTTAAGTGAGCAGGGATTGGGTGGGAATGGGAGTTAGAGGTGTCGGATATAAACATACCTGTTTAGATGTTGTAACTGATATTGTGACTTCATAACCTGCTGAATTGTATACATAAAAATCTAATGAAGATGTACATATGAACCATTTCATTGTATTTCCATGTTCACTCTGTTGTCTTTTCCCTAAAATGGGCAATTTCTGTCCTGACTCTCCTCCTCTTGATTATGGCACTGGCCTAGCTATTAATCTGGGCATCATCATGGTCTTTCTCTTTTAGTCCCCATGTCTAACTATTCACCAAGCCTTGAAGTTCTAAAGTATAAAATATTACTCAAATTTATCCTTCCCTTGCAATATCTATTAATATTGTTCTCATTAGTGGCTGATTACTTGGGGCATCTTTCTTTTTTGTTTATGATGGTCTTCTTGTGCAATTAACCATATGAAATAATTTATACTCTCTTAGCAAGCCTCGACAACTCACCACGATTATTGGGGAAAGTAACATTGCTTATGGAGATTTCATTAATTAGCTTGGGTTCACTCTTGGGAGCTTTTGTTCCCTGAATGCTTTCCATACAGCTTTGGAGAATGGGAATGAAAATGGCATCCTCCTAATCTCTGACATGGAGGAGCCGAGAGCTCGGGACCTCACTCCTCAGTGCGTCCTCAGAGAAAAGCAGTCAGTCCCTCCTGTCTCCCTGGTCTCCAGCCACACTCCAAGCTCACCTAGCCTGTGACCGAGTGTTTCTATCTCTGGCACGTGGCCCTGTTTAGAATCTCCAAACCCAGCAGATTCCTGCAGCATGCTCCCATGTCGCTCTACCTGGAGGAGGAAGGACGGGGGTCTCTCCGGATCTGCCACTTGTAGGGTCCATGCTTAAAGGGCAGTGGCCCGACTGTGCTTCGGGTCATGGTTTAAGGTAACCCCGAGCTGAGAGACACCTCCTCAGCTTGGCTCCGTGTCTCCAGTCAGCTTCTCTTCTCTGACATCTGGGAGCTCTGTCGCTCTCAGACACCCCTGGTCTTTTTGTGTCTCTGTGGGTCCTGAGACCACACTGTCCCCACAAGGGCTTCACCCCTGCTTAGCCTCTGGGGCAATGTCCCTCAGTGGAGCAGACTTCTAAAAGTTCCGAGTTTCTGCTCCATTGCTCTCTCACTTGCTGGGAGTGGGTGGGCTCCTCCCCCTGGGGTGTATCTTCCAGTCACTTCAGATTCACTTCTCCGCACATCCTCTCTTCCAGAAAGTGGTTGATTTTCTGTTCCTAGAATTGCTACTCTTCTTCTCTTCCTCAATCCTCACATTTCTATATAAAGGCCCTTATATCTCCTGAATTAGTGGGTTATTTTTGATAAAAATAATGTGTATTGGGTTGAATAGTTCTCCCCTTTCCAGCCCCCCTTTCATGTTCTCCAGGAACCTGTGAATGTGTATTGGGAAGTCGTGTCTTTGAAGTTGTCATCTTGTTAAGATGAGGTCATATTGGATTAAGATGGGTCCTAAATCCACTATGACTACTGTCCTTATAAGATGGGGAAAATTTACACACAGAAACACAGACACAGAGAGACTGCCATATGAAGACTGAGGGAGATTGGAGTGATGTGTGTATAAGACAAGGAACACCAAGGGTTGCTAGCAACCACCAGAAAGCAGGAGAGAGGCATGGAATCAGTTTTCTCTCAAAGCTTACCAAAAGGATTCACCCTGCCAGCACTTGATTTCAGACTTCTGGTCTCCAGAACTGTAAGGGAATGAATTTCTGTTGTTTTAAGTCACCTTAGTTTGTGGTTCTTTATTGTGGTGGTCCTAGAAATCTAATACATAATCATAGTTTGCAACTTAGTGGGGAAAATTTATGCTTTCTCTCTTTTTCTTTTTATTAAAAAAATTCAATCTAAATTGTGACTGCTGACATTATATGCATTGGTTCTTTGAGTTGGATTTCTAATATAATGCCTATTCTGAAAGTCAGAAGAGAAATCAATGCCACTTCCTCAAGGATCATTTTAAGAGTAGAGAGTTAAACATACATCTTAAGTGAGAGGTTGAAAAGAAATATACAAAGTGAAGTATGAACCACACAACCTTGGAGGAAGACTTTAAAAGGAAGAGGTGCTTTTGTGAAGCCATCACAGGCCCTATTCTTGCTGCCTGGTACCATCTTCTGTCTCTCAGTCTTCAACATTAAGCTTACATGTTACCACCATTTTACTATCTGAGACCAGTAGATCTTTTTCATTTTTTGCCTTTTTAGTTCATGTAGCAAATATGGAAGTGGAAATAAAGGAATACTGAAAACAACCTTATATGAAATGTTAATAACATATTAAACAGCACAAATCCAAATTTTTATTCCATATTTTCCGTTTGTTTCAATGTATTTAAGCCTGAAATGGATACTGTCTTCTGAATGAAACTAATGCTTATCAATTGTCACTCAAGTAATTGGAATATATCCATCTGGTAAATACTGATTTCACACTTCAAATACATCTCTGGTAGGTCCTAGCTTATCATCAGATCTGGCTCTTTTTGCACTTTCATTACTAAAATGTATTACTTGAAGAACCTTTTGAAATATTGACAATGTGTCATTTTCCTGAAGATGGCCATATTCTTTCTTCCCTAGTTGTGAAACATTTTTATTTTTAGGTTTATGGACACAGATTATAATGATCAACACATTTTTCCATTTTACATAATTTATTTCCTCTAGTTACTTTTATATACACATATGCCTTCAGTATTTGCCCACCTATGAACTATAAGATGAAAAGATATTGTCACCTGTTCTTTTAGCAAAATAGGATAGTTCAGTCTCTTATCCCAAAATATTGGGATGATGAGGTCCTTTCTGGTAAGAGATTAAGCAGATAAGAACAACATATTTCTCTGGTTTTTCAAAAATATTGTTCACGCATTGATCCTGAATTTGAGAAAATTCATATAGAATATAGTCATCAGAAGACTCCTAGTCTGAGATTTTACTTACACCATCAGTTTCATCATATTCTAATCTAGAGCTGATTTGCATTTACATTCATCTTCTGATTCATCTAATAATTGTGAATCATCATCTTCTGTCAATTTTCTTCTCTTGTCAGTGTAAATAGAAAATAAAATTCTGCATTCTCAATTGAGTTCAATGAAAATGAAAAGCAGACCACATATCTGTGTCTCCAGTCTTCTTTTATCTTTTCTTAAAAGATAATGGTGTAATACATTGATATGAAATAAATACTTCAGTCTTCTTTTATCTTTTCTCAAAAGATAATGGTGTAATACTTTGGTACAAAATAGATACTTCTCAATATGAAGATTAAAGAATGATGCAATACTGAGAATTTGTTTTATTGTTGCATCAACTTTCTAGATGATCCTATCATTGTTTTCTTATTTTAATCTCCCTTAGCATTGTTGAGAATAATCAATAATAATCAATGACATCATTCTTAGAATAATGAATAGCAAATTGTTTCAAGATAAGAAGTATCTTAGATTTATAAAAAGGTTGAATGGACACATATTGTAATTGTGAGATAGAATGGATTTTTTTTTAAAGTAAATTTTCTCTTCACGAGAGCTTTAATAAAGAATGAATGAAGCCTATCATGGAATACCAATCCTTACAAATAATTAGAACTTCTCATCAGAGAAATTCAAAAACCAAAATTGGGGCTAATGGACACTTATGATACACCAAACGATAAATGAATGAAGATAAGGGGCCACGAGATAACATATTTCAATAGATGTCAAAATGAGGGTTAAAATTCTTTTCCTCAAGAGTGTTGCCTTAGATATCCCAGACCAAAGGGAAAAAAAAGGGATCCTCCATGATATGTTCTTATATCAACATGTACTTCTCCTTAGCAGCAATAATCACAATTCATGTCAATAATCTGGCTAATGCCTATATATTTCACCTGTCTGTAACTACATCAAGGTAGGAAATTTATCATGGGTTCATGCTGGTATTTATGCAACACAGAACATGACCTGTAAATATTGCCCAGGAAGAATTAGTGAAAGAAAGTTAATGAATGTTAGTGAATGAGAGGTCATTTTGTTCATCCACCTGAACAAGGGTTCATATGAGCAAGAATATGCTTCTCGCCTTCAGTAAAAGGAAATATACTCTCTTTCAAGATAATCTTGTGCATTTAAGAGAGCTCAGACTGTTATTTTAGTATCAAAAAGACAAGAAATAAGCATTGGCAAGGATGTAGATAAAAGGGAACATTTGTACACTGTTGATGGGAATGTAAATTGGTACAGCCACTAGGGAAAAACAGTATGGAGTTTCCTCAAAAAAATTAAAAACAGAAATACCATATATTCTAGCAATTCTACTTCTGGGTATCTATCTGAAGAAAACAAAATTCTAAAAGATATGTGTATCTCTATGTTCATTGCAGCATTATTTACAATAACTAAGATATGGAAGCAACCCAAGTATCCATAGATAGATGAACAGATAAGAAGTGTGTGTGTGTGTGTGTGTGTGTGTGTGTATGTACACAATGGAATACAGATATACTCATAATGGGATATTATTTAGCCATAACAAACAATAAAATCTTGTCATTTGTGACAACACGGATGGATCTAAAGGCTATTGTTTTAAATGAAGTAAGTCAGACAGGGAAAGACAAATACTGTGATTTCATTTATATATGGATTCCAAAAAACAAAACAAATGAACAAACAAAACAGACACAGACTCATGAATATAGGGGAAAAACTATTGGTTGCCAGTGTGTGTGTGGGGGAATGGATGAAATTGGTTAAGGGGATTAAGAGGTACAAACTTTTAGTTATAAATAAGTCACAGAGATGCAATGTACACATAGGGAATATAGTTAATAATATTTTAACAGCCTTGTATGGTTACAGAGGGTAATAAATTTATTGTGGTGATCATTTCAGAATACATAGAAATGTCAAATCACTATGTTATATACCTGAAATTAATATAGCATTGCATGTGAAATATACTTCAATTAAAAGAAAACTTAGGCTACATAGTTCTGGAGCAGGCTTCTGGGCTTAAATTCTGTTTAAGCCCTCATTAGTGGGACTTTAGGCAAACTATGCAACATTTATGTCTCAGGCTCCTCAACTTTAAATGGGATATAGTATTGGTACCTTCTTTTAAGATTGTTGTAAGGATTAAATGACTCATTGTATTGTACTTATAATAACTTCTGGCCCTTAGTAGGCAATGTAAACATTTGCTGCTATCATCATCATCATCATCATCATCATCATCATCATCATCATCAAGTTTGTTATTATTATATTGACCTGAGATCTGACCACTTAGTACTTCTACTGATTATTCTCACCCCATTTCTAGAGACTCAAAACCAATATTTCCCACATAACAGCCATACAACTACATGAAGTTGGCTGTTTTTTATTCTCCTTAAGCTGAATATCCTCATTGCTTCAGTGTTCCTCAAAATGTTTTCTCTTTCCTTATATCAGTGTAGTCATCTGAGTCTGAGTGCTTGGCCATAATTTGACTTCTCCAAATTCAGTGTCAAGTACTGAATGCTATACCCCATATATAGTCTAACCAGCCTAGAATGGGGCTATTTCCTCCTTTGAGTCTAATGTTTTTGGTTCATCACTAAATTTTGGAATTACATTATCAATTTTGGCAGACAGAGCCCATTGTTGAGTTCACTGAAGTTGCAGTTAAATAACATTTTTGCATTTTTTTCCTTCTTGCATGGTTTCCAAGATGTATATATTCCACATTCTAAGCTCTCAAAGTATTAATTTTTGTAGGTATTTTACATTGAATAATAAAAATTGTATTAAAATTTAAATTTTTTTCACCTAGATTATCTTTTTTAAATATCAAAACAAACTTGTATGGTAGAAATTTTTGAGGGAACTGGGATAAAGAAAGGTCAGTTAACATTCCTAGGATAATATAACCAAGAAATGACAGAATTGTCACTATTAACAAAAATATTCTCACGCTTTGCTGTATGACATATCATCTTTCTATAGTTATTGTTATGATTCATATGATATGGCCTTTGGCTAGATTTACTATTCCTTCCGGCTTTATCTCATCAACTTGCCATCAGTGTCCTCATTTTGCATATTATTAAAGTGTTGAACTAATTAGGACAGCGTCAATGAGGATTGTCTAGTGGACATTCTTTTAAACATCTTCCAAAGGGCCACATTCCCATTAATTCTTAGCTTTGTGATGATCGTTGAAGTTGTCTACCTGAAGGTTCTATTCTCTAGCCTCATTGCTTCATCTTGTGTGCAGGGATATTTTGAGAAATTTTGTGAAATATCTATTGAAATCCAGAAACACTATGTCTTAAAATTTTCTCTGACCTTTGAGAATGGCACCCCTGTCAAAAAATAAAATAAAACAAAACAAATCAGTACATCTATTCTTACTGAATCTAGCCAACTTTTTATAATTAAATTTTACAATTTTTAGCCCTTAAAATATTTTAATGGTTATCTCAAGAATCATTTCTATTATTAACCTTAATCTCATCAATTTGTAATGTATAAATCACCTTCACTTTCTTTTTTTATGATCTAAACTCATTTTGTCCTTTTCTAGCCATCTAGCTCCTTTCTCATACTCCATTCAGATCTTTTAGGATTAACACCCAAACATCATACCAGGCAATCAGCCAGGCCAGAAACTATAGGCTCATTTATCTATTTGACTTAAAATTTCTTTGTCAATGGTTTTTGAAAGTGATTTCCACACTGAGGTTATTTTGTCTCCTAGAAGAGTCAGGAGTAAAATATAACATGAACATTTCATTAACAAAAAAGTGTCTAATTTGTGTTCAGGGTTGTCCCTATTTAGACAAATAAGACTTATTTCTGGATCTCTATGAGTTTCCAATCTGTGGAATCATCAGCTAATATTTGTACTTTGCACTGTACCAGACATGTTAGCATACATTTCCTCAATTAATTCTGCTTCCTGTGTCATTTCTCGTCTTCTTCCTCCTCTTCTTTCTTCTCCTCTTCTGTTTTTTTTTTAATTTTGGCATAACTTCATCCTTTTTTTTTCATACACAGACACACCTGAAATTTCCCTCTTTTTTAGCATTTTCCTTAAATCTCAGTTCATTTCACTATAGTCTATATTAGTTTTTATTG
This sequence comes from Ailurus styani, assembly GCA_002007465.1. Taxonomy (NCBI): domain Eukaryota; kingdom Metazoa; phylum Chordata; class Mammalia; order Carnivora; family Ailuridae; genus Ailurus; species Ailurus styani. Next base: position 407,570 of record LNAC01000696.1, on the reverse strand, counting down.
CTTCTGTAACAAATTATCACAAAGTTTTTGGCTTGAAATAACATAGGTTTATCATCTTATGGTTCTGTAGTTTAGAAGTTCAGCACTGACCCCACTGGACTTAGATCAAGGTGTAGACAGGCCTACAGTTTTTTTTTTTTTTTTTTGAAGTACTAATGAAGAATCTTTTCTTTCCCAGCTTCTTGAAACCACCGATATTCTTTGGCTCCCTTACTCCATCTTCACCATCAACAGATTGTTACTCTTCACATCACATCTCTTTGACCTTCCTTTTGTAGCCACATAACATTGTGATCATAGCAGGGAAAAGTTCTCTGTGTCTTCATGTGATCAGATTGGGTTCACCTTGATAATCCAGGATAACATCCCCATCTCAATTTAATGACATCTGCAAAGGTCCTTTTGCCATAAAAGATTAACTTAATCATAGATTCCAGGGATTAGGATGTGGACATCTTTGGAGATCATTGATTAATTTTGCCTACTACACAGTCTAACTAACAGGTCTGCATTCTTGCCTTGGTTATACCTTACTTCCTTTTATATATTTAAAACTATATGATCATTTTGAAGAAGACCAATTGGGAGGATTTAATGGGTTATTAAGGCACCTTCAACTTTTCTTCCTAATTAAGCTAACATGTTCTGACTTAATTGAAATCTTGGATTTGAGTCTCTTCAACATTTTTGAAATATCTTTTCATTTAGAATCTCAGGCCATTGTCTTAATATTTTTGAACTATTTGTTGTCTCAGTTACAGGGTTCTCAGAGATTTGTAGCAATAGTAGTTCCCCTATTTCCTATACCTAAATTTGATCAATTTTGTAAAATGAATTCCCACAGATTCACTCAAGTTGTGCTTAAACTAATTGGGGATGTACCATTACATTTATACCTGCTTTTCTGAAAAGGTATGTGGAATGGTAATGGTGGTAAGAAATACGTGTAGTATGGAGATACTATTTGGATCTTTGTCTTCGCTTGTGGTGAAGTTTTGTGAATAGACATTAGGCCATGTGGACAGATTTCTAACAGTTCTTGTATCAGCCTCAACTGGTTGTCTGCTTATTAAAGGAAATTGTGCCATAGGCTTCTTTGTTTCTGTGGACCCAAAATATTATATTAATTCTTTATGTGCATATGCTGTCAAGTTCAATGTCCCCAAATATAATGTGTACATTATTATTTTTTAAATATACATCATGAACCTCATATTTCAAAGAAATTTTTTTCCGGAGTCCATTTCTATTTCACCCATCCCTCTTTTCTCATTTTCTATACTATCTTGTCATATACCTTAAATTAGCTAGTATCTTTTTATATATTCACATCACATTTTTGCAAGGTAGATAAAAGAAATTGCTCTCAAGTGATGGGATTTTACTTGCTGTGTTTCAGCTTAAAACATACTTTTCCCCTACAAAAACTAGTTTTATAAACATTTGCAAAGCTGGCTGCATAAAGGAAATTGCTGACACAACTTAACTGCATCTATAATCGTGCAAATGATATGACTGCATGGGGAGAGCGAAGAAGATAGAAGCAAAAATTGGACTATATTTTCAAGTTAAGTCTCAGTATGAAAAAAATAACTAATGCCATTTAGTTATAATTTTTAATATTTGGAATATCTCTACTTTGTAGACACTTGGCCAGAGTGCTCCAAATAAAGATAGGTGTCTTATGTACCAAATGGAGCTGTGTGTTATATGCCAGTAGATTAAAAGTCTCTAATGATTTGGGAAGAGACAGAACATGCTGTGGTCTGGAAAAATTCACTTCAACTTCAATTTCTTTCTTTCTTTCTTCCTTTTTTTGTTTTAACACAGAAGGAATATTATAGTGCCTTTCTCTATGGTGCCAAAAGAGCTCATTAAAATGTCTGCAAATTATATATATTTTTAGACTATTGTATCAGACTTGTGTATCTGCTTTTGTCAGACCTCTTTTCCTCTGTCTTTAGCATAAAATCTGTGAAAATGAGCAATTTCTGCAGCTCCAGATATTTATATCTATTTTTGCAATTTCCTTAAGTTAGGATTATAGTTCATTTGAGTAGCTGTTTAAATTGGATATTTTTGTTTACTAAATAAATGCTCCAGTATATCATATTCCTTTTTTCCCCGATCCAGAACTCACTTGCTTAATGCCTGTATTGGGTTCTTTTCTTTGGTAGATAGGTACACTTCCTTGTTGGAGCCAGCCTTGGACAAACCATGAAGTACTATCTTACTTCTACTCCAAGGAACATTTACCTTCCTACTACTCTAGGTTCTCAAGTGCCTTATGCTGTTTCCTCCTAACCAGAGCTTACCACTCTGGAACTTTTCCATGTATGGAGGATGTATCCACTTATGTTCTCAGTCTCCAGTACTGTGTTCCTTTGGTATTCTGCTTTATGTTGAACTGACAAGCAGATTCAAGCAAAGGAAAAAGAACCTGTTTAAGGGAGAGATATTTTGGAAGGAAGTATTTTTCTCTGAATCTAAAATTTGAATAGATGAGTGGCTACCTATGTGATTAAGGACTGACCCACTTTTGGGAACTTCTGACACATATCAGTAAATTAAAAAAATTTTCCTGTCTTTTTCTGCTGCCCAGTAAAATCAGAAATGGTTACCAAATGTCTACCTCTTTTAAAACACCCTGAGATGTCCTGGACTGTTTTAAATTTCATCTGGGTCTTTGGTGCTGCATTAATATGTCCCTTCAAAACAGAATAGTATGACTTAAAAAAACTCACTTAGAGTCATAATTAGAAATAAAGCTAAAAACTTATAACATTTCAATATGAATTGACAATGTCTTTGTAAAAACCCAAGAAGGAAATTTTTATTAAATTGATTTTATTGAACTAAGATTTGAGAGGGGTTATGGTTTCTTTTTTAAATTTTGATGCACTTTTAGTCTTTGAGCCTTGTAAGCTCATTAAAATACAGTATTAATTTTTAAAATCTTGCAAAAGTATTCGATTTGCACCATTCTTGTTTTGCCAGATATATGGCTTGATCATCCTTTAGAGACAATTTTGAGCTATTTGAATAAGCCTACTTTGAGATCATGTATAAACAATTTATTTTTGTGTGATTATACCATCCAAACTATTTTCTGTTCCTTTGCTCTTTATTTTTGTAGAGGATTATAGCAAATGCTTTAAACTTCATGAAAAAGGTCAGGTTATTCTCTTCTCTCTATTGTCACTACAAAGAATACCAATGGAAAACTGTTTGTTATACAGTAGTTCCCCACTTATCCACAGGGTATATGTTCCAAGGACCCCAGTGGATGCCCATCACTGTGGATAGTACTAAACCCTGTATTATATACTATGTTTTTTCCTATAAATACATAGCTATAATAAAGTTTTATTTATAAATTAGGCACACTAAGAAGTTAACGAAAATAATAATAAAATAGGAACAATTATAAAAATATACTGTAATAAAAATTATGTGAACGTACTCTATATTTTTCAAAATATCTTATTTTACATTCTCACCCTACTTCTTTTTTTTAAAAAAGATTTTATTTATTTGACAGAGACAAGCAAGAGAGGGAACAAAAGCAGGGGGAGTGGGAGAGGGAGAAGCACTGTGATCATGACCTGAGCTGAAAGCAAACACTTAACAACTAAGCCACCCAGTCACCTCATCACCCTACTTTATGAGATGATAAAACATCTACATGATGAGTTGAAGTGAGGTGAATGTTGTAGGTGTTGTGATGTAGTATTGGGCTACACTTGACTTTCTGACAATAGATCAGAGGAATATCTGTTTCCTCACTGCAGTTGACTTTGGGTAACAAACAGTGAAAAATGATCCTGTGGATAAGGGGGGGAATTGTGGCACTATATTTAACAGCTACATTTATACACACAAAAATCCTGTTTACTTTGGGATAGTTATGGATGAAGTAATGACGGTATTACTTAAGCTGTGAAGAGTTAAATCTCTTAATCTACAGTAGAAATAAAAAATTCAAGTGCTTCTTTAGTATCTTATGCTTAACTTTAATCTTGTCACTATTTGCACTATTCACATTGTCCATCTCCTTATCTATTCCCCCATTACACTGGGGCCTCCTGAAGTCAGGCACGTGTTTACATATGAGAGCATCTACTGTTCTAAGCACAGGACCTGGGACAATATTAGGTTACTTATTCAATGTTTTTTGAATGAATGAATGAAAGAATGAATGAAAGTATTTTTGGCCATTCCAATTAGTAAGTCATATTTTTGTAGCAAACCACAGTTACTATACCATAGGTGGGAAAGGCAAGATATATTCACAGTCCACGTGCGTGTATGTGTGTAGAAGTAAACCATGACATCAAGGAGGAGGATGGTATTATAAATATAATATAATAATATAATAAAAGCATATTATAGACTTGGGTGGAGAGAGCATCTATTTAGGTTGTAATTTTCTAAGAAATCAGAAAATGAAGACATGATTTTCCACATATTTGAGTGAAGACTTAGTTCAGCTTTTTAAAATGACTTTCGAGTATTTTTAGCAGTTAAAGAAAAGTCAGTCTTTGAGGACCTATTGTGTCTTTGGGTGGTATAGGTAAGAAATCAACACGAATTAACTCTAAAGATGTGGTTCCAGTGGTTCTGTTGTAGTAAAGATGTTTAGGAAGAGAGATATCCTGAGTTAGTTGAGGGACTGATACCTCACTGCATCTTGGAATTTCTATGTCTTTGACTTAGTGTAATTTAGTCTAACTGGAGAAAGCCTAACTTAGTCATCTTGGAAGAACTTTATAGTTCCTAGCAGTAAGTCCTTTGTTACAAAAAGAAGGAATAGTTGAGGTAGTTTCTGATGTGCTTAATTTATTTTTCTTTCAGAGAAAAGGCATGAAAGATTCATGCCATAAATTTATTTACAAACATATCTAGTATGCTGAGTTCAAGAGTTTGATCTATTTTTCAGAAAGATTGCACCTTTAAAAATGCTCCTCTTCATGTCTATATCGTGGATGAATGAAAAGTCCTTATTTCTTAAGCAGTGAGTGTCTTACTATGAAAAAAGGGGCAGTAAATCTAAATCTCTGGTACAGTCATCAAAATTAGTAATGCCACATGTTTTCCACTGAAAGTGGCAAATTTTTTGCTGAGCCCTCCTCGTGGGGCTGCTGCAGACTCCGGGGTTGTGAGTGTCTATGTGCTCTGTCCCAATACAAGCATTGCTGGGAGCTCTGCAAAAGATTGAGAGACTGAGGGTGGAAGAAATGGCAGTGCCATACCAGATCCTCTTTTTTTCATGATCTTGTTCCCTTGTATGCAGAGGACATTCAGTTTATTTTTCATATTTTTATTTAGTTTTTTTTTAAGAGGTAGTCCTTGCTAGTATTAATATTCAACTGGACTGACTGCTCTTGTGGAACAAGGAATGGCATTATGATTAATGGGAAACATAATAAATCTTGACAATTCTCTAGCAATTTCATGGCATCTTCAGGAGCATGTGCCATCCTTAAAACTTAGCTTGTAATTGTATTTAGTTTTGATATGTGTCTTTCTCCATCACTAAACAATGACCTCTTTTGAAGTCAGGGGCCATTTTATCTCTGTATCACTAGTACTTAGCACAGTGCCCAATACAATGCCCGATTGATTGTAAAGAGGTCTGAGCTAAGATAGGAAAAGGATATAGTTCCTATTGGCAAGTTGCTGAAAATTAAACTTAATTTTTTTAACACAATTATCTTTGATTATCTGATTATTGGTGCTAATTGGTATGCAGGGCTGGCAATGATGGATATTGCACTTTCTGATACAATTTAGACCCCTTCAGGTCATTTTAAAGTAAGGTCTACAAAAATTAAGTTCTTAGCCTGGGCTAATTCAGACAAACCATTGATTATTGACCAATGATATTTGGTTACTTCCATGAAAATGTAATTCAGCTTGAGGGGTTTTGCCAAGTGACCTGGCATATGCTACTCTTCTTTCATCTTAATCAATATTTTAGTAAATTTTAGCCCATAGCTCATAGGTTCAAGTTTACTTGTTTTCAAGCAAGTAAATTCTATAAGTACTGTGTTTAACATAATGCTTATAAAATAACCACTGACAATTAGTGAAATCACAACGCAGATATCTCAGCTATTTATCACCCATTTTTTTTTTACTAGATACTGAAGTCTTAGTTTTTGGTAAAGGACAACTTGGATTCCATGGATTTCTTTCTGAGAAAAAAATATTCATGAAAAAGTGGGTCTAAGAGGATTTCTATCATTAAAACGTTTGGTAGAAATGACTAAAAATCAGAGCATTGGAATATAAAATTCTATGAGCTGATTATTTATCTGTGGTTTCTCAATATCACTCCTGCTAAACTGTTCTGTTTGTACTAGCATGGCTCAGGTTTTGAATCTACATTTTCATGTCTCCTTGTCAGCTGACTTGTTGCTATGTTCTATCAATAGGGGATACTGTTTGAAAATCAGAAGGCTAGAAATTGGAAGACTTCCTGCTTTGGACTTCAGTGACATTGCAATTATTGGCAGTCCCTGGAATTTTCTGGGAGTTTCTGTAGCAGCAGAAGAGGTGAGGTGATTCTGGATAGATAAAACACCTTTTCAGCAGTTCCTACTCAAGTCCAGGTGGCACATATTTGACAGATATGGAACTGAAAGCAACAGTATCTCTGAAGTGGAGTAGCAGGTTCAAGCCTAGAAGTATTAGTGGGTTCTGATTTTCCCTGTCCTTCTCTTTTTTGCCTTCCAACCTTTCCAACTTAACCAGTTCCTTCTATTTACTTTCTTCTGCTTGAGATACCTAGGGTGACTTGTGTTTTCTTGAGCAAATGCTGTCCTTTAGATTTTCATTCATTGAACAAAAAATTATCAAGTATCAATGTGTATAAATGTGTGCAAAGATGTATCTGTAATCATGGCTAAATTTGTGTTTGTTTTTGAGAATAAATCCTCAAACATACTTTGAATCATACATATTGTAAAAGTAAAGCCCAAATGCAATTGTAGTATTTCTTGATTCTCCCAATATATAATACCTAACTTTTGTCATTGGATTGTGAGCTTTCAGGGATTGGGAATAATACTTCACTTATTTTTGTGTTCCCAGAAATTAACTTAGTGGCACAGTGATAGTCTTCTCTCTTTTAATGCATTCTCAGACTATAGCCATTTCTTGTATATAAAGAGTAAATCTCCTATTTACTAAAAATTATTTTAGTGTCTCCTCATTGGCCTTAGGATAAAATCCAAGTTCTTTAATGTGGCTCACTTGGAACTTTAAATTTTGATCATTGTTTACCTTTCCAACTTCATCTCTTGCCTCTTAACCAGATACTCCAATTTTTTGTTTCTCCTGGACTTATTGATTTGCAGTTCTGCCCAAGTCCCACACTGTACCTCACCTCCAGGTGTTGGCATGTAGATGACCTCTTAATTTTGAACACTCTTCTATTGTTTCATACCTATTTTCTGATGTCTTTTCCATATGTATGTTTCTATCCTCAGCTTAATTATTGTTTTTTCTTCATATTTTCCCAAGTCCTCTAGGCTGACTTAGAAACCTTTCTAAATACTTGCACTGCATTCTCCCCTACCTTTATCATCGTGTTTAACATTGTATATTACCATTGCATCACAGCATGTTCAGTAAGACTTCTTTAGGCAGGGATATCAGCTAAATTTCTAAACTTGAAGACAATAGTCATACTTGCTTTGTTTAGGTGCCAGAAATCTGTTCTCACATTTATCATGCTTTACTCCTTTCCTATAATCTTCACTCTCATCCCCCACTCAACCTTCACCAAACTATATCAAGAACAGTCTAGAAATTCCAGAGGAATTGGTTGGAACAGAAAAGTCAGTGAGAGGGGTGCCTGGGTGGCTCAGTGGGTTAAAGCCTCTGCCTTCGGCTCAGGTCATGATCTCAGGGGCCTGGGATCTAGGCCCTCATCGGGCTCTCTGCTCTGCAGGGAGCCTGCTTCCTCCTCTCTCTCTGCCTGCCTCTCAGCCTACCTGTGATCGCTCTCCCTTTGTGAAATAAATAAATAAAATCTTAAAAAAAAAAGAATTTCTGGTCACTGAATGGCACATGCAGATAGAACATATTTGAACAAAGGCATTCTTTGAAAGCAGTTTTTATGTCTATTGAATTCACACCTAATAATCTAGTTATGCATGTATGTCTTCTCAGGTGTAAGTGAGATCTATGAAAATGGAGATATCTTTTTTGTCTCCACAGCCCAGCACAGAGATTATTGCTTTAAAGTATAGACTCTAAAGAAATAATTCATTCTAATGAATGAATGAAGATCTATCACAAAACACTAGGCTACCACTACAGAGCTATAATGGTATGATATATGTACTCCTGATGATGATGAGAGAATTATAAATGGTCAGAGCTTCAGTGATAAAGTCATCAACTTCAGTCTAGAATAAACAGAAAGAAGGATTCAGTATTCTATTCATTATCTCATTGACCTTATGGAAGTAGCAAAAATATCTAGGAGTTACTGTAGAGAGAGAAAAATTTCTTATAAGTTTCAAATGCAGATTTTGTTTCTTCATTTTGTTTAAAATAGTTTATGACCAGAGCCAAGCCAAGCAGTTAATAACATGAGCTTTGTTTCCTGAAAGCTTCAAAGGATGGGTAATAATGCTATGGAAGGATTCTTTCAGAATGGCAGTAGCCAGTATATGTGTAGGTTTGGCACAACAAATGCATTCCAAAACTGTATGAAGAGTTCATCATTAGTCTTATCACTGACATATAGGACAACTATTTGTAAAGTTTGAACAAATGAGACATTTTATGACTAAGATTCATGAATAATGCCTTTTTCTTTAAGTGAACTTTTTTTGATGAGCTACTGATATATTTTTAATAAATGAAAATGTGAACTTTTGATTTTAAAATAGTTTCAAATTTATAGAAAAGTTGTGAAGATTGTACAGAGTTCCTATATTCCACATATCCAATTTTCCTTACTATTAAGATCTTAGATGAGTACGGTGCATTGTCACAATTAATGAAGCAAAATTGATGTATTAGCAATAATTAAAGTACCTACTTTATTCAGATTTCCTTACTTTTTACCTAATGTCCTTTTTGGGGCCTCTGGGATGCCATACTACATTTAACCATCATGTCTCTTGTCATGCTTCTCAGACTTTCCTTTTTTTTTTTTTCCCCTCTTGACAGTTCTGAAGAGTATAGTTCATTTATTTTGTGGAATGTCCCTCGATTGACATTTGTGTGATGTTCCCTAGAGATTAAATTGGGGTATGCACTTTTGGGAGGAAGACCATAGAGCTAAAGTGCATTTTTATCATGTCATATAAAGGGTACATGCTATCAACATATCTCATCACAGTTGGCCTTGAACACCTGGCTGAGTTAGTGTTTGTCTGTTTCTCCAGTGTAAAGATACTCTTCTCCTCACCTGCATTTCCATGCTGTACTTTTTGGAAGAAAGTCACCATGTGCTATGTCCACTTAAGGAGTAGATAATTATGCTATACCTCTTGAGAGTGAAGTATCTATATTCATGCTGTTTTGAGTTCATTGAGGCTCTTGGATCTGTGGGCTTCTGGTTTTTATCACATTGTCTCTCCATGACATTAGTTTATCTTTTGGTTTATCAATTTCCCTACACTTCTAAATTATGTTCTATATCTCTTTTGGGAAGTCAGAGAGACTTAATGCCATGTGTTATGGCTCTTCAGTTGAGCCCTGAAATGGGGTAAGTAAATCCTCCTTGGATTCGTTCAGATTGGATCTGGGCATTACAGCTGCTCTGCTTCCTCCCAAGTGGGGGAACAACCTGGCCAGGACAGAACCCAGTTTTAGTTACTCCACTCTTTATCTTTTGACGTGGTAGTAGTGAGGACTTCCACTGAACAAGTATCAGAGGGTACAGATCGCAAGTGCAAAGGAGGAAATCTCTGAGCACACATAAATTAGATCTCATTCAATATTGAAATAAAAAATGATGGAGAAAACCAATCAATGTAAGAACTGTAATAACAAGAAATTTTGTTTCTTTTCCATCTCTTTTAATACCAAGTCTTTCCTAAATTATGGTACTTGTTAGTTGTTACATACTTATTGCATGCCAGATATAATGCTAAACCTTTTACACATTTTATCTCATTTTACTTTTATAACACTGTAACATTGCCCTCTTTCCGAAGAGAATGAAATGAAGACAAGAGGGAATTTCTTGCACTCAGTGATGGAGATGAGCAAGTTATAGATATTCTAATCTTGATAGATGCTATCACCTTGACCTGCCTGTTCCCTCCCTGGTACTTCCTAAATTGCTGCTGCTGCTGCTGCTTCTTCTTCTTCTTCTTCTTCTTCTTCTTCTTCTTCTTCTTCTTCTTCTTCTTTTTTTTTTGGATTCTTAACCTTTTTGACTCTGTTTCAGAGTCCTACCCTCTGGCCTTGAACTCTGCGTCTGTTTCCATCTTAGGACCTGCTTTCTGGACTCTTATTGCTTGAATGAACTTGGAGACTCAATCCTTACCCATTTAGCACATCAGAACTTAACCCTAGTTTGTATTGGCTCTTGCCTTGGCCTTCTTATCTTGAGGTTTTCTTCTGTGCATTCAGTGCACTTACAAATCATGTTTTCTAGGAACACAGACCTTGGGCCTCCAGTAGGGCTATCAAATTTAGCAAATAAAAATTCAAGACTCACAATTAAACTTGAATTTCAGGTAGATGAGAATTTTTTTAGCTATAAAATACATCCCAAATATTGTTTGAGACATGCAATATTGCTTGAGTCATACTTATAAGAAATTATTTGCTGATTATTGGAAATTCAGGTTTAACTGGAGTCCTGTATATTTTCTGGCAACCTTACTACAGAATGGCATCTCCTGTCACATTTATCACTAGAGACCATCATTTAGGTCTCTGTTACTTGACAGGAGTTTAGAAATACTCATTTGTCCTATAACATTCTTATCTTGGTCTTGACTTTCTATCTCCTTAGGGTAAAATTACCCTAGGGTGACCTTACATCTTGTTTTGTGTGGGACAGTCTCACTTTATTTCTGTTGTCTTGAGATAATTGCTAACAATCCTCTTTCATTTTCAGAAGTGTCGTGGTTTGAAATGATAAATTATATGGTCACCAACAACACATTCCACACTTGATTTCCTGCTGGCCCTGTTAGTAAGTAAAATTTCAGCTTTTTTTCCCCCTCAAAGCTACACTCTAATTTCTGGGAGTTGCCACCATTTTGATTAACCCTTACTTCACTTCCACAAAGCACCAGGTCACACCATGTTGCTTAAGAAACAGCCAAATAAGTGACTTCTGAACAACCATTATTACAGTGATTTTCTGTACTTGTTGCCATGTGTACAGGGAATAGGAAAACTGGCAAATATTTGATAAATTCAGTAAATATGAGTAATTAACACAGAAAAATCAGGTGAAGAATGTGCATGTGCCATTTTTTGAAATTATTTAGTTAATCTATGTTACTTTGTAAATAGATGATAAAGATGATGTCTATATATAGCAACCATTGATTAGGCTACATTTTTAGAGTGTGCAGAAGTAAAGTAATTTTCTTGTTATTGCCTCAGGTCACTATTTCTATTTTACAGTATCTACTAAACATAATTCTTGTATCAAGCTATAAAATAGAGAATAAAGTTACAATTTTATTCCTGTGAAATGTCAAATAACGTGAATGATTTATTTTCCGCCTTGATTTATCCATTTATGTTTTGTATTCTGGTATATGTATGTTTGAAAGGAGTCTTACAGACTTTCGGGCACACTCATAACAATGTGTCACTGAGTCAGAATCATGCTTATCTTTCATAAGCATCGTCTAAACAATCAGGGCCTGTCAGAAATCAAAATAACTATCTTTATCTTTTAACAATATAATGCACCACAAATGCTATTAGTTAACCTATTTTTTTTACATATATTGATTTCATATGAGCTAAAATATGAGTTGTTCAAAGCAGAAAGGAAAAGTGCATCTCTCAGTAAGAATTCATATTATGAGAATATTTATTTCTAAATGTGTCTTTCACTTAAACATTAAAAAGTTATTTAGAACTTACTAAGGGAAAACAAACATGTCATTATATTTCCTTTATGTTAACTCATCCAATATAAATAAACAAAATGCGTTATTATATCTTAGCAACCATGATTGGATTCTATTTTTGGATAGTAAAATAATAGTTGTCCTATTAAATCTAAATCACAGTTTCTTTTAGGAAGCTTAATTTGAAATATCACTGCTAATTTAATCAGTATTTTAATGACCTCCAAGGAAAACTGTGAATGTAACATGAATATTTAGAAATAATGTAGATATTTCAAGAAGAAAAATGGAAATAAATAGAAAAAAGTGTAATGTCATAGTTACTTCATTAGTGTGGAAAAGGCATCAGTAAGAAAATTCCAGGTGAACTTAAAGTACACATTAAGATCACCTTGACTGTTATGTGGAGGGTGGATAGGAAGGATTCAAAGGTAGGAGCAGATAGATCAAATTATAAACATTAAATTTGTCTGGTATTTTTAGATATCAGTTATACTTGGTAAAACTGCTTAAAAATATTTAAAAAACAAAGTTATCACAGTAATTCTAGTGAGACATGATTTTGTCTTAAACCAGAAAGATTGTGGAAATGAGGACAGAGGGAATGAATTGGATTAAAGAAATATTTTAGAGGTAGAATATATAAGTGTTGTCGAGTGTTACTTAAGGTGGGAAAATGCAGGGAATGTTAAAGGAACAAGAATGACTTCTAGATTTCTGGACTAAGCAACAAAAGGATGCTGATATCATTTGTGTAGATGGGGAACCTAGAGGAGGAGCACATTTCTGGGAGAAAGAACCAAGAATTTGATTTTGGACATGTTAGATTTGCCATATTTTTGATACAGCCAACAGACTTGTTGGTTGGCCTGAAGATACACATTTGGAAGTCATCAGCATATTCATGGTCTTTTACTTCGTGAGAATTAACGAGATCACTTCAGGAGAGAATACAGAGAGGAAAGAGGAAAGAAGAGAGCCAAGGCCAAAGCCCTCTGCGGACGGCAGTATTTACACGTTTTTAGAAACAGAGAGCTAGATAGAACAGAAAAAAGTCAGGGTGGTTTGGGGAAACCCTCGGGAGTGTGGTAAGAAGAAAGAAGTCAAGAGGTTGGAGGGTTTCAAAACTTAGAAATCCCTCTGGGAAGTCTTGTGAAGTAAGGATGGGATATGTGAATCCATTGGATTCAGCAATTTGTAGAAACTGATGAGCTTACCGATATCAGAGTTGGTAGACAGGTTGGGCTAGAAGGCAGATTGGAGGATCTGGAGGAGGAGAGGAGAAAGGCATTGCACGTGTATATAACGTGGAAAGTGCTGTCATGACCATGAGGCAGAAGCACAGAGAAGGTCTGACAATTTATGGATGACTGCACAGCACAGGAGGTGACAGAAATGTTCCATGTCAATAAGGTGGCCTAGCTTACTGCTTCATGTTCTGAAATATATTCATTTAAAGCTCATTTGTGTGGAATTTCAAAATGTGTGACTCATTCTGATGCCTTCTTACACTGAAGATACAGAGTGTTATGCAACTTTGGGTCACAAAGACCGCCTCTTGTTTTTCTTTGGCATGTTGGGGTCTTAAGAGTTAATGAAGGACAACTAACTCTATTCTAAATGGCTTCAGATGTTTATGTTTTAGGTTTCCTGGGTGTGTATACATGTGTTACACATGTGTGTGTGTGTATGGGCCTGTATAAGAGAGATGAAGAGGGAATGCAAACTGATATTCAAATCCAGGTTTGTCAACCTCCAAAACCCATACCCTTTTAGGATGTCAGTACATCTTTTAACTAGTAATTAGATTCATTTACTCAACAAATATTTTTGATTACCTTCTAAAATCAAACAATCATGACAGCTAACCTCTATAAAACACTTCCTTATGTGGTCAGGCACTATTTTAAGTACTTCACATGTATTATCTCATTTTACCCTCACAGCAATCATAGAAGATTCCATCATATGAGGGGACAAACTGTGACCTGGAGTGTTTCTATAATGCTTAGATGTTCCACATGCAGGGAGTGGTAAAATGAGGTTTCCAACCAGGCAATTTGGCTCTAGGACTCTTAACTCTGCTCTAGGGTATTTCCAAAAAAGAAAATGTGAGAGGCAGAGGGAAAGGGAAACAGAAAGTTGTTATTTCTGGAGTTTTGTAAGCTGGAAGACATAAAGAGCCTGCAGCGGAGGCAAGTGCCATTTCATTCTTGGCTCTTTAAGCCCTGCTCAGGACTTCAGGCTTTAATCCAAGCAATGGCAGTGCCGTGATGAATTCTGTGCTGTCAGTGATCAGATTTACTTCTAATCTGTAGTTGGCATTGAGCATAAAAAGTGAGCAGGCTGTGTAGAAGTATAAGGTGCATAAGCTTGTAACAACACTTATAGACAGAGGCCTTTCTTGCCCTAATCTTGTTTCTGAGACTCTCACTGCACAGTGTCTTGGTTAAAATGATAATTATGATTCTAGCCATACCAAGTAAAGCTATACATTCAAAAGCAGCTCATAAAGATAGCTAGGAACTTGAAGGGTGTAAAAGAAATCCCCACACAGTCAGCTGAAAGTCATATTTTACAAAGGTAAAAAAATTCCTACAGGGTTCTAAATAATTGTTTTATGAATGTGTTAAAATGCAACTTCTTTGGTGAAAGCTTCTTACCTCCCCATTCAGCACTAGTTGCTACATCCTCTATTTCCCCATAACAGTCTATTCGACCTCTATTTAACCAGTTATTATGTGTATTATCATTGATCTATTTACGTGTGTATCACAGTTTGTTTCAATTTGGTCCAGCGAAGATTTATGTTGCCATTTTAGTGAAGTGGTCACCGTACCAAGAATCCCCACATCATATGCTAAATGACTTAGAGGTCTATAATAAACATTGAGTTATTGTAGAGGAGAGACTCAAATCTTTTAAATTTGTTATCTAGCAAGACCCAACTAGAATATATATGAGGAAACTAAACTCTTTATTAACTTGATGCATACTTTAAAATATATATATTTTATTTTAACTTTCCCTTATTTTCCCCCTTATTTCCTTTATTTTAACTTTCTCTTATTTATTGGTCAAATCTTGAAGAATTACAGAACAAAGTTTCATAAATACCATATGGTTACAAGTAAATGCAAATTTAATAGGGCAACTGTATTTTGACTTTTGAAAGAAGTCCTTAAATTTTGAAACGGAGGACAAGCTTTAACATATTTTATCAAATAGATATAGTTGCCAGTAAATGGATTGCCAAGTAAGCCCTTCCACCATTAAAAATTTGGCAAGGAAGAAAAATGTGACTGTAGTGTTGATTGTCTTCTTCTGGAAGGTGTGATTATATCTCTGACTGTAGGCAAGGTGGAAGTTATGATTATCTACTTATAATGCTCAGTTAGGAAGAGGCTTGTCTACTTACAAAACTAAATTGAATTATACTGAATATTTAGTTACAAATCCTGGCATTTCTTTTCAAATGCAGGCCTAGGAAATGTTTATGGTTATGTCACCTGAGGATGGAAATATCTAAATAAGGAGATGATAATTACAGAATAAATAGAAAGAAAAATGCTTTACTGATCAATTTGCCAGTGGTTCTCAAGAGTGATTCATCTGCTGTGAAAAAAATCTTGAATATAGAATCAACTTAAGATGTTGTAGAGCAATTATGCCATTGCCACATTTAGTCAGAAACAATTGTGCAGAGACATAAGAAGCTAAGTAGTCAAAATTCTAATTTTTAAATTTCATTTCTATTCAGTTGTCTCATAAAGGTATGATTTGTGGGGCACCTGGGTGGTTCAGTCAGTTAAGTGTTTGCCTTTGGCTTAGGTCATGATCTCAAGGTCCTGGGATCAAGTCCCACTCCGGGTTCCCTGATCAACAGTGAGTCTGCTTCTCCCTCTCCCTCTACCACTCCCTGCTGCTCATGACACACTCTCTCTCTCTTTCACAAATAAATAAATAGATAGTTTTTAAAAAGGTATGATTTGTGTAAAGTACATATGAACCATCTTTTGTGGAGTGGAACTTTGTTTTAGATCATGGGTAGGGGAGTTTTTATTTGAGGCAGAATCCTTGAGATTGGAATTTTAGACTCTTATTCAGTCTACATGGTTTTGAATTGTAGATATTAATGATATAATGGGTTATGTTATAGAATTAATATGTGTGACTTTTAATATTATACCTCTAATGCCTGCTTTTCACATAAATGAACAAATTTTACTGGTAACTGGAGCTTAACCTTTAAATGCCCCCACATTTATAAATTTTGAACAATATTGATGGAAATAAATTTACATTAAAATAATTTGTTTTTTCATTTTTAAATAGAGGTCTTGAATATAACAGCTTTATAAATGTTTTGGGGACATTGTTATGAGCATTTACTATTATGTGGAGTTATAATACTCAGCAAAATTCATAACATCTTTTTCAACTTTTCAGTCTCTCCATGTGTTGAAATATCATGGGTTGGCCATGTTCCCTTGTATCATTATGTTTTCCTTTAGGATAATACCATTTCCTTTCTGTCTTAATTTCCTATATCCACTGAAGTCTAGATATCAGGGAACCAACAGTGTGAGAATTTTGTCTTGGGAGAAAAGTAGCAATGATCACAGGACTTTTGTCTCTCTAGGACTTGTTACACTTAGTGTTTCTAGACCCTTTCCCCACTTTCTCCTAGAGGTTTGGGATCTGGAAGTCCATTTTCGGGATAATCAGAATATTATTAAACAGTTAATAATAATTAGGTAAAATTATTATAAGAACTGTTTTACCCATCTTATAATTTAAAAGGCAAGTTATACTTGTGGCTTTACAAGACTGTAGTTTTTACTTTAATGTTTCTAGGATATTGATTAGATGCTTGAAAAAGACTAGGAAAAATAATACAGGTTTGGCAAATTGCTATGTGCAGTTTCATAAGCAATGAACAAAAAACATAGGCATTTTCACCCATCTTTGGGCAGATGGTGAATGGCAACAGCAGAGATTTCAAATATAGATGTAGCACATATATATTGCAAACAGCTGTAATAGCTAAAATACATGCCAGAAGACTTAATCATTCTGGATTTTTTTCCAATACATGCTAGAGTTCAAAAATAGACTTCTCTTTCCTACAATTGCTATAGAATTCTTTGAAATAGGCAAGTGCATCTATGGTATAGGAACTTTGCTGTGTGCTGATTAGGCTGTATTTTCAAGGCTCCTTGACAATTGGTTGATTAGCAAAATTCTCATTAGTTATTTCATGTGCATAACTCATGACTGATGTGACTTCTTATTTTTGCTACTGAGTTGGCTGAATCAACTGTTTTGTTATATGTAAACCTTGCCAATACCAAATATGTGGATGAAAACTAAAAAGCTGAATTAATTGCAGAAACTGAATTAACATATATATTTGTATATCTTTCATTATGTAGAAAGGGCCGTTAAGATTTTAGGAATATATCTTTTTTTTTTCACTGATGGAGTTCTTACACTATAGTTTGAGGTTTTTTGGTTTTTTTTCCCCTAAGTTCTGATTATGTGTCCCTTAGTTGAAAGAATACTTTCTTTGTTTGGAATGAAGGGAATAGCAGAGTTTCTCAGTAGAAAAGGAGTTTATATTACGTAAAAAGTTCTGGAAAAAAATGAGCAATAAGCCAAGTCAGTTACCACTAAAGTTCTTAGACTTCAGATATTATTTGCTTTCCTGGAGTGTCCTCTGTAACTCATAATGGAAGAGGATTCATAGTCAGTCAACTGATATCCATTTAACAGTATAGTGTGGGAAGGCACATGGGTTGGAGTCCATGGATGTGGGTTAGTCCTGTTTGACATGTGTGACCTGTGTGAACTTCGCCAAGTATCCTCATCAGTGAATTGGGGATGATGATAATATTATTTAATTAAGGAAGTATTACAGCAGTTGATGGGTGTCAAGTGAACTTTGTAAACTCTAGCATGATATTCACACACTAGCTTATAGATTCCTTAGATGATGGAAGTCACCATTATTTCCATTTCTCCCAGTTATCTGATGCTTCAAGTAGATAACAACTCTGGCTAGATAACAGTGATAATCTCTTTTCTTACTGTTGCAGATACTTTTTATTAAATTCTTCTCATTCCATGAGTATCGTTTTCCCCTCCACATTCCTCTTGCCTATTTTATATCCCCTCTCCATACTGTAGGTATTGCATGATTAAGTCCAATTTTCATGGTCTCAACAACCTCAAGACTTTAGGAAAATCTTTATGTATCACTTCATCATCAAGAACTTTGGGACCCATTTCAGAGTGGATACAAAGATAAAGGGACAAAGATTAGTAAGAATAGATTCTCAGTGTTCTATACCCAGCATTTTTTANCCATTTCAGAGTGGATACAAAGATAAAGGGACAAAGATTAGTAAGAATAGATTCTCAGTGTTCTATACCCAGCATTTTTTAAGAGCTTGCTTTTATTTATTTATTTATTTATTTATTTATTTATGTGTGTGTGTGTGTGTGTGTGTGTGTGTGTGTGAGAGAGAGGGGGGGGGAGGGAGAGAGAGAGGTGGGGAGAGTCAGGTGGGGAAGGGTACAGCCAAACTCGGCTCTGAGCGCGGAGTGAAGAACCCATCTAAAAGCTGGATCTCATGACCCTAAGATCATGACCTGAGCCAAAACCAAGAGTGGGACACTTAACCGACTGAACCATCCAGGCAACCGGTACAGCATTTTGAGGCCTATATTTCATGTGTCCTATTGATACAAACTGAGTTTTCTGAAGTAATTGTTATTTAAACAACACAGTTTTACCCTAAACTGACAAATGACTTAATAATCCAACAGGATAGAACTAAAGGGAATACTGCTGAAAAAAATGGAAATCATTAAAAATATATTGGAATTTTAAGTATAGAGTGATTTTCCCCATAATGTAGTGTGTGTATTATTTAACTATATTATAGAATTTTATGCTATAAACATAGCATTGGGGTAGAACTCAAATCCTATTTAGTTTTATAGGAAATAGACTTGAAAATAGGCTTGAAAAAACACAAAATCCTACCATATCTTACTCACTCTAAGCTTTAAAAAACATAAAATCCTAACCATATCTTACTTAGATTCCAAATAAATACAATAGTATTACAGTAAATACAGCTAAGCATTGCAGTTCATTTTGAAAAAAGAAAATACATTAGGTTTGCTTGGTATGAGTGAATGTGGTGAAATGTGGAATTTGAGGTGTCTTGAAGAAATGGAAGGAAGGACATAATTATGAAGGCAAAGATCATGTCACTAGAATTGATACAGATGGCTGTTGCTTGTGCCTGCAAATTGAGACTAGATGCTGGGTAGTCCCTTTCTGTGGATTACGGTCTATAGCCTCATTCTTTTGCAAGCACACTTCAGTTCCCCTTAGAAAAAAATGGTAACTGTGGTGTAACCATGTCTCATTGCAGTTATGATCACTCTTGTCTTTAATTGTGCACACCATGGATTCCCTTAGGCATATTCCTTTGGGGCTGTCACATGCTCTCATTTCTTTCAAAAGGTTTCATTAATTTAATTTCTCCTCAATATCTAAGGATCCCATTTATTTATTTATTTATTTATTTATTTATTTATTTATTTATTGTATTTAGATTGCTTTATTTAATATTTTTAATTGGAAAAGATTCTCCAAATTAAATGTGATTGGTTGTATATGAAGTTCATGCATCAATAAGAAGTTTGAAATATTTCATTCAGTAATTCACTTATCAACAATTCCCGCTTTCATCCCCTGTGGAAGATGAGATACAAGTCTTCAGTAGGTGAGATGGGGAGGCAAGAAATTACATATGGTTGAGGTTTCTAAGAAGATCTGTGCCCAGGCACTCCCTTTCTGATAAACTCATGGGAAGGGAGAAAGAGATGACCCCAACTACTTCTGTGCCTACACAAATAGTAATGAATCTGTATTCCAGTTTCCACTTAGAAACCTACAGTCGTCATGATATGTGACTGAGGGTAGAGTTGTCTCAAGACAGCTCAAGTGCCCCGTCATATCCCGTGACCTCAAATAGTCACAAAAGGACACCTCACTATGCATTTCCTCCTGGGAAGCTGCCATGGAGTGAGAGGCAGTAGACCTGAAGTGGATGCCTGGCTGTCATGGATAGGGTTTTGGTGGTGGATGGTCACATGAAACTTATGGCCAGGGAGTAGACATAGATGCATATTTCTCAGTGGATGCCAATAGGGGAGAGAGGGATGACAATAGAAGACATCCAGGTGAGATAATGTTTATGTTTCAGGGGACGCTCTGCAGATAGGCAATGATAGGGGATGAGCTGCCTCCCCTTATTATTATTGATTCATTCAAAAATCATTTATTTAGTGCCTACTCTGTTCTAGGCACTGTCCTAGGCACTGTCAGAAAGTGCCTGGATGTACATAAGCCTTCTGAGGCCATCCTAGAGAGAAAGAATTAACTTTCTGTCATACAGCATACTATTTATTACACATATTTATTACATATTATCTGTGTCCCTTCCACTAGAATATGTGCTCCAAGAAAGTGGGAAATTTTTTAAAGATTTGTTTAGTTTTTAGAGAGTGAAGAGAGAGAGCACACAGAAGTCGGGGGAGGGGCAAAGGGAGAAGGTGAGGGAGAGAATCTCAAGCCGGCTCCATGCTGAGCACGGAGCCCTATGCAGGGCTTGATCTGAGGACTCTGAGATCATGACCTGAGTTGAAACCAAGAGTCAGAGGCTCAACTGACCGAGCCACCCAAGCACCTGGAGGGTGGGAATTTTTAACCATTCCTATTACTTATAACAAAATGTAGCACATAGCAGGTGGCCAGTAAATATTTACTGAAGCAAATGACTCAGGAATAATGAGATTATACAGAGACATGAACTATAGAAAAATAATTTTTTTACATCTGAGATGAAGGCTGGAAATTTACTATCTGCTGTGTAGTGAAACAATACTATTGAGTCATAAAACTACCTTTATATATCAAAAGTAAGACAGGGCTAGTGAATGAAGTCAGAAAACTTTTCTGTATCTATGTCTACTTCCTGTTGGGAAACAATGTAATCCATTTACTTCAGGAAGATATAACAACAATACAACTTTCTTTACAAAGTTGACTATGTATTCATTTTATACACACAGAAATCCCTAAATTTATATCTCTGTTTCGTTATGGAGGTAGGAAGAATATGTGTGTGTAATAATTCTTGTAAGGAGGGAGTATAATTAGTATTTGTGGTCTTGACTTTGGTATCTAGGCCTCTGCTGCCCATTATAATTGCTGTTAGCCACTTGCGGCTATTGAGCCCTTTACAGGAATCTAATCCAAATGGAAATACACTCTGTGTATAAAATATACATGGGATTTCAAAGTGTACAAAAGTGTAAACTATCTCAATTTTCAAAATATTTATTACATGTTGAAATGATATTATGTTGGATATATTGGTTTATAAAATATACTGTTAGAAGTAATTTCATCTGTTTTTTTCTATTAGATAATTTAAAATTGTGTGCATGGCTTGCATTATGTTTCTACTGGGCATTGAAGAGTATGGGTCTGGACAATTTTGCTCAGACACATTCACTAGTCTCATCTCTGCCTCTTGGACAAGAATATATTCCTGTTACTTGGCCTGACGCTGTTGCTCCAGTAACTGCTTACCTCCACTTTGACATTTTCTTGGGCTGAGGAATAAAGAGCCTATGTGGATATATCATTTCATTATTCCAATTAAACTGAAATTTCTTCCAGAGTCTACCATTTGTAAATCATATTTCAAATAAAAATTAACTGAATGACTAAAATTCCATTTTATAACTAGGAATTGTATATGGTTCTTTATTTTTAAGTTACTTATTTTCACTTTCACAGGTATATGCATTCTCTGTCATTGTGTTAAACATAAAATTAGCAATGAACTCACCAAAGACAGGTGCTTGTTTTTCCCTTGGGCATTTTTTACAGATCAAACTTCTATTTGAGAGAGAATCATGCTTGTGTTGGGCATATTATGATTCATGTAGAAAATACTCACTTCCATGTTGACTTCAATGGCAAGAATAAACAAATTGGGGTAGTGTATAAAGATAAGACTGTAGATACCCCAAGACACACAATCCAGACATTTATAAAAAAATATTTCTATAACCATTGCAGGCAGGGCAGAGGCTCAATCTCTTGAAGGAGTGAACAACTCTGTGCCTAATGCTGCATATCCAGCAAGAGTTGAAAGGATAATTTCAAGAATTACATGGCTAACACAGGCATTTAAAAATTCTATTTAGAGAAAAAGAGCTATGTTCATCCAGGTCACCTAGACAGGCAGACTACACTAATCAGATCACTTGGATGATTACTGTAATTTCCACATCTTTGAATTTATGTAGTGAAAGTTGTATAATACCAGTGTATTTGGAGAATTATTGGGTATAACATGGTCATTTTAACAAAGATGAAATGTAAAGATGTGAGGTTCAATATTGCACAATGACTTAATGGAAACCTAGTTTTCTGGTCCTTAGATTATTCCTCAGTAGACTCTGAAAGCAGAAAAAAATTCTAGATATCTTCTAATAATCTCCACTGTTCTAAGGACTGTTCTTTCTTTCTTTCTTTCTTTCTTTCTTTCTTTCTTTCTTTCTTTCTTTCTTTCTTTCTTTCTTTCTTTCTTTCTTAAGATTTTATTTATTTATTTGACAGAGGGAGAGAGACAGCGAGAGAGGGAAGACAACCAGGGGGAGTGGGAGATGGAGAAGCAGGCCTCCCACCGAGCAGGGAGCCCAATGCGGGGCTTGATCCCAGGACCCTGGGATCATGACCTGACGCTTAATAACTGAGCCACTCAGGTGCCCCAGGACTGTTCTTTCATGTTAGAAACATTAATTTATTATTCATTCTCATTTTTCTCTTTGGCCAGCAAGCAATATGATGGTATCTACAATTAGAAACATTCCTGAAAATTATAAAAATTTTAATTTGTAAGCAACAGTGTCTATTCATTGTACTTTCCATTAACTCATGCCTCCTTTGCAAGAAGTATGGGAGCCAAATTGGTTTCACATAGATGTGATAATCTCAGTTTTATTCTGTGCCTATGATGAAATTGCAGAACTCAACAAAGTTTTGAATTCTGGATTTTGTTAGCAATGCTCACATAGTTGACTCATTTTTTTGTCTTAACCAATGAACACTTCCTTTGTAATAGAGATTGTTTTTATATTGCTTCATTAATGATTTCTAGTTTTCCTTTAATACACACAGTAATCTTATATTTTTCTCAAATCGTTGAAATGACTGATAATGGCTATTATTATTCTATTTATCCATTTGTGAACTTTTAAAATTTTAAACCTTATGATTCTAACTATTCATGTTTTCTTATAGGAGTTGCCTTCTGCTTTAGTTTTCTATATGGCTTCATAATTTTCCTTCTTTCTTTCCCTTCTCTTCTCTCTTTTTTTTTTTTTCCCTTCTCTTCTCTTGGGAGTCAGTGTATTTGTTGTCATTGTCACTAGAATTAGAAAAAGAAAGGCAAAGACTCTTCTGAATTTGCCTTAATGATTGCTCCTAGAATCTGAGATTATAGATATAGTTCTATTTACCAAATATATTAAGTATTATGTGCAAGACCCTGCTCATGGAAAGATATCAATGTGAATGATGCTATCAAAAACTACAGATTTATGATGGAAATAACACAATCTGCATTTTTGTAGAGGCTGAAAAACTGTAACTCTTGTGTTTCTCTTCCTTTTTGAAAACATTTAAACAATTTTCTTGGATTCCAGGGTGGATTTACATTTCAGTAGAATTTTGATTTTAAAGATATCTTATATTTTTTGTACATTAATATTTAAAATTTCTCTCTCTCTCTCTCTCTCATACACACACACACACACACACACACACACACTCCTATTCCCCTGCCATACTTTTGAACATTTAAATGGTAAAGAACGCTGGTCATGCCAATAATTTACACTAAGATAAACTATTATAAATACAGTATAAATGTAGTATAAATACAAAGCAAGCAAGAATGAATAAAAGAAAACATAGAAATTTAAGGTAACATTTTCAAATGTACGATTTATATTAAGAAGTCACCAGAAAGATTTAGCATGTTATTCAGGAATTATTCAGTGCTTTCAGAAGTAATTTGCTCTTTTTAGGTATGAGAAGACATGAAGAGATTTTAATTTGCAACCAGGCTTGAACATGTTTGGTCTTTTCTTTTTTTAAATCACCACTATTCCTTGCAGCTAAAAGGTTGAAGATGGGGAGAATAATTTCTATGATGCCTTTTTAAAAGGGAAAGGTGCATTGAGGAAACTTAGTTACCATGCTTAAATTTGGAGTGGAGTTTTCCATCTCCATCTTGAATTTCCATTTTATCCTTGCTAAATAGAAACCGTAATGGTATAGAGTTATCGATAACCAAAAATTAAAATGAGTTTTCTAGTTTGGCTTCCAATAAACACACACACACACACACACACACACACACACATGTATAAATACATGGTATTTATGTAATATATGTTACTGAATTTTTTCTTTGAGATGAAATAGTACATAGCACATACATAAATTAATTCTTCACTAGTGTTGTACCTATTTATATAGAGTAAAATGGACAACTAAGACACTAAAATGGGTATTTTAATAAACATTTTTTAAATAGCAAAAATAATGCAGAGTTAAATAGGGGTGGTCATAGCATCTGTTTATAGATTATAATTTATGTTGACTACTCAGTGAGGACATTTCATACTTTTATACAGCAAGTCTCATGGAATCAGTGATTTTGATTCATCCCTGTGGGGAATATGTTTTAGTTCAGACTTCAGTTAGGCAGCTCTGTTCTGGACTCATAATATAACATTTCCTTTCTTCACATCCAGGGCAAAACAAGTAGCATGCATTTCCCTGAGGAAAGTAGGCAGGAAATGTGGAATGTACAGCCTAGACGTGCAAAGCTACAAGGTCACTTATTGGTCACAAGGAACTAGCAGCAGTCATTTTTTTAAAATTACATATAATGTAATATTTGCCCCAGGGGTACAGGTCTGTGAATCATCAGGCTTATACATTTCACAGCACTCACCATAGCACAGACCCTCCTCAGCGTCCATAACCCAGCCACCCTATCCCTACCCTTACCCCAAGTAACCCTCTGTTTGTTTCCTGAGGTTAAGAGTCTCTTATGGTTTGTCTCTTTCCTGATCCCATCTTGTTTCATTTTTTCCCTCCCTACCCCCCATGACCCTCCACCCTGCCCTTCAAATTCCTCATATCAGAGAGATTATACGATAATTGTCTTTCTGTGATTGACTTATTTTGCTTAGCATAATACCCTCTAATTCCATCCACATCGTTGCAAACAGCAAGATTTTGTTTCTTTTGATGGCTGCATAATATTTCAGTGTGTGTGTGTGTGTGTGTGTGTGTGTGTGTGTGTGTGTATACACACATACCACATCTTCTTTATCCATTCATCTGTTTATGGACATCAAGGTTCTTTACATAGTTTGGCTATTGTGGACATTAACGGCAGTTGTTTTTGAGAACAGAAAGAAGGAAACCAAAGTCTCCCTAGAAATTCAGCTGATAAAAACTCAAAACCTAAAGTGGAATATGAGCAATTACCTTTGGAAAGAGGATTTTTTAAAGTAATAAGGTTAGTGGTATACTAGTGAAATGACATACTAGTATAGGTAAAGATAGGACAAAAAATATTGAGAAACAAAATAAAAATTAATAAGTATAAGTGGAAGACTCAAGACCAAACCAAAGGAAAGGCTATTCCCTAGCCGGACTAAGGAGTTTCATTAGGTCTGTATGAATGGAGATAGGATATTTATTTTATAACTCCATATTCATTATATTTAGTTGTATGTAATTATACTAAAGTTAAGTGGCTAAGTGTAAAGTAAACTATACATAGTTTTCATTTCATAAAAGGATTTTAATCACTACTATATCTTCATAAAATCCTGAATCAGACAGCTCTCTAGAGATGGAGTGGGCCCAAATGACTACAGCAATTCCAACAGATGGCCAGTTAGGTCTGAGTTACTGAGATAACTTATAGCATTTAGCACTGAATCCCATTTATTGTTTTTTGCTAACCTTTATGGAGCCAGTCAAATTAAATATTTGACACAGAAGCCCTTAAAGTAAAATCATTTAGTGTATGGCAGCAATCAAAACAGGAAAAGGGAGATAGCCCTTCTGGGGTCCAGAAGTACCCAGACACTTCTTAGAGCAGAGAAATGTCTGCTCTAGGACAGAGAAATGTACTGCTTAGGTTTGATATAAGGAAACAGCAAATAAATTGGAATGAATTCATCTTTTTTTTTAAATTTTATTTTTATTATTTGCCCAAGGGGTACAGGTCTGTGAATCATCAGGCTTACATCTTTCACAGCATTCACCAAAGCACAAATTCATCTTTGACTAGCTGTGGTTGCCTGACCAGCAGGGGTTTCCATTGTTATTTTCCAGGAGAAAATATGTGAACGTAGAAAAAGTTCTCATTTTAGTATCAGGGATGCCCCCCACCTTTGGTTTTCCATGGTTATCTTCAAGCTGCTCAGTTCCTCACCTAGGCTCTGTGTATAGAATGAAATGAAGTGTTTAATTGGCCAGATTACTCACTAAACCCTATACGAAATCCTCTGACTATGTCCCTTTGGGTTTTATTTTTGCCTTATGTTTGTCTGATGAATTTACTTGATCTTTTTCATGTTGTCCAAATGTGGACACTTGCATATTCCCTTCCTCCCCAATATGCAATTTTATCCAAATAGGACTCCTTGAACCTTATTATGTTCAGGAAGGACTTCTGTGTTATCTTTGTCACCTTCTAGTCCACCTAATCTGAAGCAAGCCAAAACATGTAACATTATTGGATTAGTTAATGCATTTTTACTAGACAATCCATGCATATTTAATGCAAATTTCATAAGGCATATACAGTATACACTGAAAAACATAACTTTCTCTCATTCCTATAATCTAATTGCCCATATTTCCCCTACTAGGGCAGTTTCTGTTATAGACTAATATGTCATTGACATGATTTGCATGTGTAATTTTCTAGAGATTCTATGTACCTATGTATACTATCTATATATCTATGTATCTATCTATCTATCATCTATCTATGGTAGCATTCTCTACATGCTAGTCTGCGACATGTTTTTGTTTAACTTAGCATATGTCTCTGAAATTGTTTATCAGTATATAAAGCCACCTCATTCTTTTAATGGATACAGTATTCTCTTTTATAGATATGATTTCAGCCAGTTTTCAAATGATGCTCATTTATGTTGCTGTCAATATTCTGCACTACAAATAATGTAGCACTGAATATTTTTGTATGTGTGTCTCATAACTTTTGTATCTCTAGCTGTACAGTCAGTATATTTACACTGGCTTCTACCTTCTTTTCTCTTCTTCCAGCTTTTGTCATTTATAATGTTACCCAAAACTGAATTTATAATATTTAATTCTCTTCTGTAATAATAATCCCTCATTTGCTCTAGTCTTAGTCTTATGTTTAAACAGAGTTGGTGCTCAACATCAGTCCTTTTGCCATTGTTTCTTCACTCAAAATGCAGTGGGCTGATGTTGCTGTTCTAAAAGTTGCTTCAAGAAGTTATCTTGAGAACTATTCTCTGAGGTATTGTACATTCATTTCATTTACCGATTACACTTATATTTGAATAACAGTGTGAATGGTGATTAAATTATTGGATCACACTCTGCCTATCTCCTGACTTAAATTGCTCCACTGGATTTTGGCATTGAATAATGTCATAAAGAAAGGGTAGCCTCACTTTTTTCTGACCCTAACTGACTTAATTTTTTATTTTGAATGCCTAAAGAATTATCTTTGATGTTAAATAAATCTATGAGTCTTAGGATCTTTCTGTATTATTTATTTATTTGCTTGTTTGTTTATTTTTACTCTGACAGGGTGCACTCTTTGAACCTGTACATTTAAATCTCCTTTTCTTTCAGGAAAATTACCTGGATTTTATTTTTGTATAATTGTTCATTTTATCATAAAATATTTTGTTTAGGGACTCCAACTATTCAAATATTGTATATCTTTTGCTTTTTCTCCACATATATCATTTTTATTTTCTTTTTTATTTTCTTAATCCTTTGTCTCTTCTGTGTCTTTTACTGTGTTTTTACAGCTGACATCTTTCCTGTTGCTCTCAAAATGCCCTTCATTTCTGTGATAAGCATAGTTTTTGTTCAACCTCTTTTCTAATTTATGCAAGCTTATTTTTTCTCTTTAGTTGTCAATTAAAATATATATGAGGCACTAGTCTGTGTTAGTGATAGAGATGCATAAAAGGAGACAAAAATTCTCTTGTAGAGCTTATATTAGAATTGTTTTTTGTATCTCTGCTGTGATTCTGTTTTATATAAGTGACTACTTAATTGAATTTTACAAAATTCA
Source organism: Ailurus styani (assembly GCA_002007465.1). Taxonomy (NCBI): domain Eukaryota; kingdom Metazoa; phylum Chordata; class Mammalia; order Carnivora; family Ailuridae; genus Ailurus; species Ailurus styani. The sequence goes on along the minus strand of LNAC01000696.1, from coordinate 379,006 downwards.
ATCTAATATTTTTGTCTGACCCATGCAAAATTATTCTTTTGAATATAATTTTTTCTGCTGTTTTCTGCCTTCATTTTTTTAATTTCTGGTAGTACAATCTTATGAAAATGTCTATTATAGGTCTTCTTATTACTCATCTTTAAGTAACATTAATTCCTTCTAGATCAATTATTTACATGATTTTTTGAGGGTAGGGGTCGTGAGAGAAATACCAGATCCATGTTCTAATCCAGGGTCTACAAATCAGCTGTAGATCTAATACGGCCCATATTCTTTTTAATAGCTTGCATTTTTAATGAATTGGAAGAAGAAGGAGGAGGAGGGGCAGAAGGGTGTCACAGAGACTATGTGTGGCCCACAAAGCATAAAATATTATCTGGTCCTTTGCATAAAAAGTCTGGCAAACCCTGTCTCATGTTAACAACAGTTCTTTTTAATGAAGTAAAAATAATGTGTTAATGAATTTGTTAGCTTTTATCTATTTCAGAAAACTGAGATAGCTTTGTGAAGAAGCTCTCACCACCAATCTCTCTTCTTTAGCTTGCCTCAGAAACAGTTTGCTTTCTTCAGTGTGGCCCTGCGTGTGTGCTTGTGTGTGCGTGTCAGGGGTGGGGTGGGGGTGGGGTGGGATTTATCATTTAGCCCTCCAGTTCCTGCTTCTAGAGAGAATGCCAAAATTGGTCAGGGAAGTATTCTGCTATCAGCACAGATACCATTTTCATTTATACATATGAAGGATTGTTGAATTTGCTTTGGAAGATAGTGCTCTGATGTTTTCCTTTGAGACCTGCAACCATGGGTGTATTCTTGTAGATTGTCCCTAAACTTCCTTTTGATTTTTTCCCCACATTTTTCAGATTTTACTTATATATTGTCATTTGACCTACAAATGTTGTTTATTTCCATCAAAGGTGGACATTGGGTTTCTTGTTCTTATAGTTGTATTCATCTGAGTACAGATGAATTCAAGAAGAGGAAAACATCTATGTTAGTCCTATATTTGAAAATGAAGCAACTATCTTTTTAATAAAAATCCTGTATTCTTATTTTGCAATATGTTGACAGAAAACTTTTAGGAATAAAGATAGGTTAAATATTAAAGATGATAGAAATACAAGTGCAAGTTGTCTGAATGAACAGTAAATTCTCACTAGACTGCCTCATAAATGGCTAACAAGCACACAGAACCATTGTGATTGCACACCATGGCCAATTCCTCAGAGCTCTGCGTGGTTGGTAAATTAAACTCCACATCTGACTTAAGCAACCAGAAGGATAGTTTAAGAAATATGTCAAGTACTTGAATATTCTAAAGATCAGAGATAAAGAGACTTATTCAGTAAATCAGCAATATACGCATATTTATATATGGTACTGTGTTAGGTGCCAGTTTATTCCTTTACTTAACATCAAGCAGATCATTACATTCTAGTCTACCAAAGGCAAGATGAAATGATTTCAACTGGAGATGTAACTGATTCAACATGAGTCAGTTAAAGTGGTAAGTAAAAAAAAAAGAAAAAGAAAAAGAAAAAGAAAAAATCTGACACACATACCCAGGAAAACTGGCTCTTTGACATAATGAGGATCATGGGAGTAAATAAAATAGTGAAACTATCCTGACTATTAATTTTTCTTCTCAGGTTCTCGACATGGAGGGAGAAAAATTAGGATAACTCAATGAGTTCATTTGAAAGTGTAAATGAAAAAAAGAATGAGATTAGGTATACTGGAAGTCTGTTTTAGTTGTTCTTCACACATATTAACCTACATAGCGAAGTTAAAATTTTTTAAATTTCATGCTGTGGATCTTATTTGAAATCATCTGGGCTTAGCTTAATTTTTAACATTTTGCAGTTGCAACATGTTTCCAATATAATTAAAAAGTAAATTTGTTCTGTGTTCTCTCTCCCACCCTCATTTTCACTGAGGACATGAATTCTTTAAAAATTTGCATAGTAACATTTACTTTCTTTTCTGCTCCATGAGGGAATATAATTAACAGGGCGAAAGGCACTGAGCTGATGGTTCATAACACACTAATTCATAATTGTGTATTAGCATTCTGATTAAAATAAAATACCTAATGAAACTAGAGGAAGATTTTATTCTCACCCTTCTCATCAGTGTGGTGAGTTCTGAGATTCAGGCAATGCTGCAGCAGAAAGGCTATCGTAAGTGAATGCTGCTTAGGAAGCTATTCAATGGGAGTTTTTAAACAGCTGTTCCCAAGCTTCATTAAGACTCATTATGAGTTGTCATGTAATAGAGAACTTATATTTTTTGATGATCTCTGCATACCAGTAAAGATAAAAGTATGTCTTAAGGCAGAACTAAAAAGAACAGAAGTTGGTACATATTAAAAATAGATTACTAAAATGCCCTAGTTAGCTGGCACAGACCTTAAAAGCTCAGTACAATCATTCAGATTTAAAGGGAAAGATAAAAAGTGACTAAACTCACTGAGCTTTTAATACATCAACTGTTATATTTTAGGAAAAAAAACTCCATTCTTTTGTATGAAAGGTACCTGGGGGCCCCGGAGATTGATCTGCGCCTCTCTTGATGGGAATTGAGAGAGCTAGCATGGTCCCACCTGAGAAAGGCATCCCGATGGCTTTTCTACTTGTTACCTTGGCTTCAAGTGCAGGTAAAGTCACATCTTCCCTCCACGCATCGCACCCCTGACACCTTGCTCACACCATACAAAGTGAAAGGTTATCTCAATTCTTCGTCAAAGCATGAGGGTCATTGCTGCAGCTAGTTCTGTATCAACAGGGACCTCCAGAGTGAATATATAGATAGAATGGACTTGGCAGGATGTATCTGGGGGAGTAGGAAAATTAGAATTGGTTTGAAGTTTTGGAGCTGCTTTCACAGAGCAAGTCCACTGTGTTTTACTTAGCTTATTAATAAAAGTAGCAACCATTTTTAAGGGATGCCTTGAATTTTACTCTGTAAGGACAAGAAATGCCAGGTATCCATATCAAATATTAGTATTGCTCTGAATTTGTGTGGTATTACGAGGATGGTAGGGATGAATGATGGTGGCTTGAGTACACTGAGCCCCTGCTGAGACCTGCCACACTTCCACCCACTGCAGTCCTCTCTCACCACAAGCAGTCGCCAGGACCGATCTCGTCAGAGATCTCCATGGCTCAGTGTCACCCACAGCCCTGATGCCCACACCTAGTCACACTCATCCAGACCTCTGTTGGTCTTAGAAGAGTCAAGAAAATGCCAAGCAAAGCGTTTTCCTTTTGACCATTTGTTTGCTCTTGTGAGGAGGAGACAGTGTGTAGCAGGAACACTGCACATTTGCCAGCAGCAAACAGAAGAGCAGATTGCCATGAAGTTCAAGACAACATGGAGCTTCTCAGAGAAAATTCTTTCATGACAGTGAGCCAGATGTGAAAAGTGGTTAGAGGGAGAGTGCTTTAGAAGTTAACAAATGCAATTCCATATAGTCACAAATGCTGCAGAAACCAGAGGACGAGGGACACCATCCGACAAAGATTGCACGGGCAGAGTAAGGGAAAACCGGATCTCTGTGCACAGCAATAGAGGAAAGGTGGATTGTCTCTTTTAGTCAAGATTAGTGTGAAAAGGAAAGGAGTTGGTGTTAGATGGGGAAGAGGTGGGCCCTCTGCAAAAAAGCAAGATGAATAAAGGAAGAGTAGGTCATAAGAAGAGAACATTTTCCCTGTTCTCAAAATGTGCTCAGATTGTAACCATTCTGCTTTTAAACATTTTTCCAAGGTACCTAATTAGCCTTGTCAGTGAGTTAGAAACCAGATCATTGAATAGCTTCATACTTGATAGCCCTTAAACCAGTGTCCTAATATTGTGGGTAGGTGTGCTAATAATTCAGAGACGTGAGAAAAACTTAGGGAGCATTTATTAGCATTGGTTAAGGTACTGAGTTTTCCAGGTGGGATATGAGCTTCCTATTGGAAAGTTCTAAGAACTGTCGTGACTGCTCACAGATGAATTTGAAATGGCCAACGGCCACATTATTGTTTAGGAAGCCCTGTACCTAATTCCTGTGCAACCAATCTAATGTTCTCCTCCACAACAGGCTCTCTCTCCTTTCGATCCTCTCATCATTATAGAACTTTGGACAGTATCTGCAGTTTCAAAAGAGACTTTTATCTCCATTATTTCACAACCCTGTGAAAAAGATAGGGCCAGAATTACAATCTCCATTTTATATACGAGGATACAGGTCAAGGAGGTTACAGGAATTGGGCAGGCCATGCTGCTAGTTAGTGACTGACCTTGGACTTCAGCACAGGTATCCAGAAATCTAATCTTGAAAGCATGTCCTCTCCATGAGAACATATTGCCACGCACCCAATTATAGTAGAAGAGAGTCCTAAGGAAGAGAAGAACTGTTTTTGGTCAATCTGTTTTCTAGGATTCCTGGGAAGATTTTGAAATCAAGCCCAGACTGATGGTGATTAATTCTTGCCAATCGAGCAGACATTTTTCAGAAGTTCCTGAAGCTTTTTTTTTTGTAGTTTTCTTTTTTCAAAATAATTTCTATTTTAAAGAAATTGTCTGTTAAATATACAGCGCTTTTAATAGTAATGCAAAGTCTGTATGACTGGCTCAATATGTGAAAAGATGACAGGCAATTTCACTTGGCTGTGTAGACTCTGCTTCTGTGTTGTAATGGATAGTACCACCTTAGTTTTTATGGTGCATTTCTCAATGTTCCTAAGGATTTAACAAACTGTGCATGGCTATGTGAACAACCTGCTCTCCCCATGAAAGATGGCAAGCATGCTGTGCTGACAGTACCATGCAATCAGTTTTCAGGATGGATCTTCTCTATTCCCAATGCAGCAGCTAACATAAGAATGGGGTAAAACAGGAAGGGCTTTGTTAAAGGAAAACGCGACTCAGATGCTAAGACATCATGGTGTTCCGCTATATATTTTTGCAAGCTTATCCCTAAAGGTTAACTAACATACAGGGTTTTTGCTGCTTTAAATAAGCAGCAGTTGAAATGACTTCCCTTTCTTACTATCGTGCCCGTTTTCTCTGATGAAAGTGAGCAATTATTTTGCCATGCTTTTCCATGCAACCTTTATTTCTCCACATTACAAGCTCTTTCTTTTATTTCCCATGTAATTCAGACTTCCATTCTGATAATCCTCGCGGTCAGAAAGAGATGGGATTCAGATAAATATCATTTAAATAGAGTCAGTCATGGACCGTTCACTGGAATTTCCTCTCTGTATTATTTGACTCACTATCAAAGGTGCAATTTGTTCTCTGTGTTTTCTCTCCAGTTTAGTGAATTCTTAGTATTATATGGCATGTTAATTTGAAATATGAGTACCACAGGATATGGCAGGAACCACAGAATTTAATGTGAATGAATTTCAAGTCTTAGACCCATGAATCAGATCAGCCTTTGCCAAGATGTGTTCAGTAGAACATTAATCCTGTAGTGTGAAGCAGGTGGGTGGGGGTAGGCAGGAGGACGGATACTTGAGAAATGCTGTGTGTCTTTTTTTGGAATTTGTAATGCACGTTAGAGTATTAGTGACCTTGAGAATTCCTATAGTAGGTAATTTTATTTAACTTTGTTTTATCCAATATCTATCAAATTTATTTCAATCACAAAATCTTCATCTACAGTTCTTTGAGAAAAAAAAAACCAACAACAAACAAACACGTAACAATCCTTTCATCCTTTCCCCTATGGATCTCACATTCCAATGGGGGTCACAGACAATAAACAAATAAAGAAGTAAATAGTTAAGTCGTATAGTGCTAAATGCTATGGACATTAAAAAAGAGAGAGAGAAAGAAGGTGAAGAAGTGTGGAAGAGTTGAATATTTATTGGACCACAGAGTCTTTATTTTCATGAACAATATTTATTGAGGTTTGTAGACCTGGTGTTTCCTATAGAAAACACGTTGGGAACCACCGATGAGCTGGACCCTCAGTCAGGAACCTTGGGCAGCTAGCTCACATTCCAAATTCATATTTTGTGTTTCTTTATAGAAAATAATTTCTTAAGTGCTCTACACTCCAAATATATTTTTCTGAATTTGACTAATAAAACGTGGGATATGTGACCTAATGTTTATATAGTACTTTAAGAAAGTTTTTAAACTAGCTTCGTCCTTTGAGGGAATGAAATATGTAGCCAAAACCCAGATGAATAACCACTAGATGTCAATGTTATCACTGGGTAACTGAGATGATCTTAAATCACTTTTTAACAGGCTTGGTTGACCTAGATAATTTACTGCATAAGTAGATATTTTGAAAAATACCTTCCCAATTTATTAAAATATAACTGTGTAACTTTCATAAGCAGTTCTTAGATGATAAAGACAAATATAATTTGGAATAAGATTTAAAGAAATATAAGAATGTAGGTTGATACCTATTAATCAACTAAGTGCTTCATTTTGTGATATTTCTACAATGTTGGCTAATATACTCAAGAAAACTCTACTGAGCAACTATTGTGTGTCAGGTACTTGACTCGATACCAAGAAGGGTAAAATTAATAAGCTAATCTCCCTCAAAACAAGGGCAGTTAACATACATGATAAGGTCAGTATATTTTTAGAGACACACACATAGCAGAGGGAGGAGGAAGAAGGTGGACGAACAACAACCAGTGCTATAGACGATTCAGCGGCAGTAGGGAGGACTGCTTTGCAGGTGGCCACATGGTGGGGGGCAGGAGGGCTTAGGAGACTTGCAGTAGTTCAGGTAAGAGGTAAGGAGGTTGGCAAATATTTATACTGAGCTCACCTAGAAATTAGAAGCCATCAGATAGCAACTCCTTCAATTTCTAGCATTCGATCTATAAAACTACTTGCATATTGACTAATTTTTTTCTCTTTCCTCTCTTTTTTTCTGTGGCATAGGTACTTCTTTTTCTATGTAAGGCTAATTGTGTCCACCTGTCCACTAGCCCTCATACCCTCTGTCTTGTCAAGGGCCTTGTGACAATGAGTATTCTGAATCTTTGTCATCTTCCTCTTTCCCAAGTTCCTTCCCAGGAGAATTTACATATGCTCTATTCTTGCCAGTCTTAAAAGACAGCTGATTGACCCACCAATCCATCAACTGGTAAACTTCCACTGTTCCCACAAAACTCTTACAATTGCCACCTTAAAGGACTTGATTATGCTGCTACGTACCAACTGCTCAAACAGCAGCAATCCATCTCTGTCCACACAAACTACTCCCAACAATGGTTACTAAAGACCTCTATGTCCCCAAATCCAATGGGTACTTTCATCCTTTACTTTGACAGTTTCAGAGCATCTGCCACTAGTGAACATTTCCTACTATTCAAAACATCATCTTCTCACAACATGGTATTTTCCTAGTTTGTCTCTCTAATTATTACCACAATTTGGCAGACATTTCACTTCTCAGATATTGATTTAGTCTAGGTCATCCCCTGTTCTCACTCTCTATACTTTCTGTGGATAATGCTAATCTACTTTCCTGACTAGCAATTTTTATTTATAAGTCAAAGACTCTGTGAAGTCTTTGATTTCAGCCCAGTTCTCCCTCATCTTTCTCATAGCATCTTCAAGTTCAATATCTTAAAAATTCATATCATTTTTCTTGTAAAACTTGCTTCTCCACTGATATATTCTTATTTTCTTGTTGTTCAAACCAGAAAGTTTGGCAACATCACTGATTTTTCCTTCTTCTTCTATGACTAGATCCAATAAATTCACACACACACTTCAGCGTATTTATGGAGCGCTTACTTGGTGCCAAATGCTCGGGGCATAGTAGTAAGTAAAATATGCCGATTCCTGACTTCTTAGAGACTACAGTTGAATTGGAGAAGCAGATGACAAATATGACAATAAATCATAGATAACAAGTTGTGATAGATATTTCAAAAGGTATGCTGTGAATAAAAGTATTGTGGGTCTGGAATTCAACAAGGTGCTTAGGGAAGTAATATTTAAATAGATCTCTCTATTTAAGCCTCTTACTTAATGGTTAATGTGGCTAATAAAGGTTTTCAGGATTGTGCCCCTGACTTTTCCTAGCCCCCATCTTGCTCTGGCTCTTCGATCTTTTTATTCATGGTACAGGAGACTTCCTTCAGTTTCCCCAGGATCTACAGCTCTCTCTCTCTCTTTCCCTCCCACAAGTTCCTTCCTTCGCTGCTGAGAATAATCTCATTGCATTCTCTCTCTCTCTCTTTTTTTAAAGATTTTATTTATTTATTTGACACAGAGAGAGAGATTACAAGTAGGCAGAGAGGCAGGCAGAGAGACAGGGAGAGGAGGAAGCAAGCTCCCTGCTGAGCAAAGAGCCCAATGCGGCCTCGATCCCAGGATCCTGAGATCATGACCTGAGCCGAAGGCAGAGGTTTTAACCCACTGAGCCACCCAGGCGCCCTGCATTCTCTCTTTTATCTGGCTGGTACAGACTCATTTTTCAGGCCTTCTTAGAAGGGTCTTGCATGACTGGCAGCCCCACTCCCATCTCCTGGTGTGGGATGGTCCCACATAAGCCCCTGTGTTTCTCTATCATAATTAACTTTGCTCTTGTTTAGTGTCATTCTTTCATACTAGACTGGAGATTCGATGAGGACAAGGACCCTGTTGGTATTTTTTAAATCAACTATCAGTTTTATTTATTTATTTTATTTAAATTCAATTTGCCAACCTGTAATACATCATTAGCTTCACATGTAGAGTTCAGTAATTCATCAGTTGCATATAACACCCAGTGCTCATCACATCACGTACCCTCCTTAAAGCCTATCACCCAATTACCCTATCCCCCACCTACCTCCCCTCCAGCAACCTTCAGTTTGTTTCCTATAGTTAAGTGTCTCTCATGGTTTGTCTCCCTCTCTGATGACTTCCCATTCATTTTCCCCTCCTTTCCCCTCTGTGTTGTTTCTTATATTCCACATATGAGTGAAACCATATGATAATTGTCTTTCTCTGATTGACTTATTTCATTCAGCATAATACCCTCCAGGTCCCTCTACGTCGATGTTCCATCATTTCTGGTGGCTGAGTAGTATTCCAGTGTGTGTGTGTGTGTGTGTGTGTGTGTGTGTGTGTGTGTGTGTGTACACAACCACATCTTCTTTTTCCATTTATCTGTTGATGGACATCTTGGCTCTTTCCATAGTTTGGCTTTTGTGGACGATGTTTTTTGTTTTTTGTTTTTCCAATTCTTTATCCTCAGTGCCTAGTATAATTCCCCGGAGTAATTTTCCTTTTACATTAGTTTGCCAGATCATATTACCTCTGTTTTCAAAAATCCTCTGATGGCTTCTTATCTCACTCTGTCTTTACTATGGCCATCAAGGCCCTGGATGATCTTTCCCCAGTCTTCCTTTCTGCCTTCATCTCATTCTGTTTTCCTTCTTGGCAAAGAGTACTCCAGCCACACTGAGCTCTTTGCTTTCCTTTAGCATTCCATGAGAACTCCTACTTTGAAACTTTTGCATGGTCTGCTTTTTTTGCTGGGAACACTCATTTTTCCAGATGTTTTAACATGGCTCACTCCTCTTTTAAGTCTCTGTTCAAATGTTCCTTTATCTGAGAGTCCATCCTTTAATATCTCTTTGAAAATAGAATCTTCTATCACTATCCTAGCAACCTTAAATTCATAGCACTTATCATTTGACCCATAATATATTTTTCTTTATTTATCTAAATAATATATTTCTTTCTTTACTTAGCACATAATAGACACAAAAATAAATTTAATTAGAATTCTAACTTAGAATTTAGACTTATGGTCCAAATTCAGAAAACCTATTCTGTTTCTTTCTCCTTGACTCAAACAAGGCAAAAGACTGAAAGCTTTTTCATAATTCTTCTCCTGTTCTTCAGATGATATGTTGACTTCTAAGGACAACTGATTACATGATAGAATTATATGGTTCCTCAGTTTGCTGAAAATTTAGACTGTTTTTCCATGTCTTTTCCCATGATTTTTCTCTAGGTTACCCTGATTATTCATACTTATTTAGCCAGATGGGTTCATTCCTCTTATTCTTTCAGATCAGGGCTTCCTTAAAGTTTACTTTGCATAAAGAAAGAGAAGCGGCACTGTCAGTAACTTTGTTTTCTAAGCCAGTTTGATTCCATAGAAAAATTCTAAAAGGGTTTACCTCACTTTTTTAACATCATAACATTTTCAAAACAACATAACATTGCAAAAATAATTTGTAAAGAGTTACAGAGTAATTTCCCAACACCTCTCAACACCATGTGCCAGCTGGTGCTCTCAGGGTGAATGGCTGGGTAATGGCTCAGTTCCCAGGGAGAAGGAAATGAATATCTAAGCAAGTTTCTTTTTTTTTTTTTTTTTTCAGGGCAATTAAATTCCCATAAGGCAGACACTTTGTTTTGTTCAAAGCTTTTTTTCCCCTGGGCCTAGGATTGTGTGCCTTGCCTTTTGTGGATATGCTAAAAATAAATATATGTTGAATTAAATAAGTGAATAAATGAATAAAAATAAACAAAAGGAGTTCACTTAAATAATTTTCTAGAATGAGCCTTAGATATAATATGTGAGATATGGCTTTTAAAACCTTTGTCAAATAAGCAAGCCGTAGTTCATAAAGTGGAGATAATGATACCTCATATAACTGTTCTAAGGATTAAGTGAACTAACATGAAATGGGTGGCACAAACTGGATACCAACCAGATAAAAGTTAAGTTTTTTATCAACCCCTACACTCCCTGACCCTTTCTTCTTCTTTGGGTTGTTACATTGATTTGGGTCTTTCTAGGTAAGTAATCTTTGGCAAATCACACGTCTTTGTCACTTAATTTCTTTCTTTGTTACAAAGAATCATAATACCTCAATGTTTTTTGAGGGGACTAAGTGGGGCTTTGGACAGTAAAAAATTCTGAAGTGTCATAAATATTCTGGAGTTTATTATTTGGTAAAACTGCTGTATTTCCATTATTGTGCAAATAGCAGTATGGTATGGTATGATTTGGTTAAGTGTTGTTCTCTCACTCTCTTCAATGTTCATTCAGGTTCCTTGAGGAAATCAACTTAATTTGGTATAATCCTAACTTTTAACATCTTTGCAAATGACTCTTTCCTTACTGCCCTCATCCATTCTTTCAGCAATCTATGCCAAAAAAAGAGCATCTCCGACCTGGGTCAGAAAAGAGACCTCAAGTTTACTTAATTATCTAACAATATTAAAGATTAGAATATCTATTGGGAAGAAAAATGGGATGAAAAATGGTACTGAATGAGAACAATTATTTTCTTGGTCTATTTCTTCTTTAGTACTTCATAGTTTCTTGACCTCAGCACTACTGACATTTTGGGTTGGATAATTCTCTGGTGGAGTTGGGGTTGTCTTTTGTGTTATAGGATGTTTAGCAATATCTTTGGCCTCTATCCATTAGATGCCCATGGCACCTTTCAGTTCCAACAATCAGAATGTCTTTAGTTATTGACAAATATCCCATGAGGGATTGGGGTGGTAGCAGTGAATAGCTCCAGTTAAGAGCACTGACTTACTGGAATAATAGGTTGGACCAAGGGGAGTTTCCAGTTAAGTGTTTCCTCCCAGCCTTAGAAGAACAAGGTGATTTAGACCAGACCTTAGGGTAAAATAAGTAAGGGGAGGGTTATTGGATATTAAGGCATTTTCTCTCACTTCCTCCTGCTTAGGGTCAATAAATTCAATGTAAGCTCAGGGCACGGTATTTTAGTTCTAGTTTTCTGAAACTGACACAGTCTACAGTTGATATTCTGGTGTAATTTTTAATAATGTTCCTTTTTATTCTCAAATTGTCCCTGTTTAGATGATAAGTTATCTGGTCACCTTAGCCTAAGTAGTGATTGTTATACTAGATGCTGGGAATTCAGTGGTAAAAATATACAAAATCTACCCTTTCCCATTTGGGAAAACATTTCAAATGGGGAAGGAGAAAAACAAATATATTATGTAGATGTGTGGATATGGATCAGACTTCTCATAACTCTCTTTAATCCATACTTCAACTAAAGGAGCAAAACCTTCAATTTGGTTTTATTTTCATTCCATGCATGTGAATCCCTAGGCCCACCCAGGTTTTACATGACTTTAAGATTATATGATGGGGAGGCACTATTAAAAATAATGTAAAATTATGAATAAAAATTAGGGAGAAACCCTAAAGCTTAAGCTTTATTAGCTTCATGATTAATCCATTTCTAGTGTCTGAGATCATCAGTGCACTGGGTGTCCTGGCTGAAGAAAAGGAGTGAGAAATTTCCTGGAGGGTTTGCATCTCCTCCTACATCCAGTGTGAGGGGTAGCAGCCAGGCAAGAGAGCAGTGGACCCTGAGACATCACTAACATCCAAACCACACATTTTTGTATAACACTGAGTATTTATAATTTCTCATGGCTGGCTTATACTAACCCTACCCCTCCACAATTACCCGCAACATTTTATTGTGGGTCAGTAATTGTATGTCATTTTGTGAGATAGCCCACAAAGGGAGCTTTGAGGAATAGGTGATTTTAAAAGTGCCATTAATGTTTCTAATGATAGCTGACAGGTAATTAGCCTGAAAAATATTCTAACGAAGTGGCTTAAGCAATTAAGACTGTCCAGTAAAAGTAAAGGATGCCTCATTTGATAAGAAAAGTGTAGGTTCTGTGCAGTTAAACAAGCTGCTTCATTGTAAGAAGATTCAGAAGTTTTTTGTTCTTTCTCTTAAACCCCATAGCTTCAAACTGTGGTCCTATTTGAAATCTGTCAGCTGAAGTTTTAACCATAATACCAGTCTTATCTTTTCAAAAGAATTGGATCAAAGTAGCTTAGTTTTCATCTGAGTATAACAGGGAAAATGGCCTGTGGCTGTCACTCTGTAATGAGAACTTTCCCAAGTGGCCAGCACTAAAGAAATACAGTGATATGTTGACTTCGTGTTTATCATCAGAAATTCCAATCTCTAAATGTATACATAAAATCACAGTTGTTGAAAGAAGTGATGTTGAGTTAGTAGTAATATAATTTACTATTTCACCTATGAAAAGAGCTTAATGAGAACTAAATATTTCTTCAAACTAGGTCAAAATCAAGGGCAGTGACTCATGCCATATATCCTTAAACATCAAATCCTGCTTCAAAGAACCAGTACATCATGGAAATGGACAGTTTAGGTTATGACAGACTGTACCACTAGATAATAAATTGGGGAAAAGACAAATTACATTCAGGCATTTGTATGAAGTTCGAATAATGGAATTTTCCTACGAGCTCTAAGTTAATATTTCAGCTACTAAACCAGAAATAGTCTTTTTAAATTTATTTTTATATTATCAACAGGGTAAAAACAATAGTTTTTGATTTGAGTATTTCCCTAATGGAATTATGTCCTTTAGTATGCAAGGGAAGTGAGGTTGTTTGTACTCAGTTTTTTTCTGTTCAAAAACTTGGAGAAGATGGGTTTTTATTTTTTACTTGGTAGATTATTTTGCTCTGATGTTCGAGATAGCTTTTGTTTTTCTCTATCTTCAAATATTTTAACATGTAGTCTTTTGGAAATACCTTGTACTAGTGCAAGAATCAGTTTTATTATGATATGTGCATATATATCTGAATGAGAAATGGATCTGAAAATTGAAGATGATTAGAATAGCTACTTGTAGAAGTGTCAATCACTAAGTGTCTGCTTAGGTGGGAAAGAAAACAGTTTGGAATTAAGAAAAATTTTAAGCATGTGAGCAAAACATTTATATATAAAACAATTTATGGGCAGAAATTTCTTTTGTATTTACTGATTGTTTTGCAATTCTTCAGAGAATTAAAATATCATATAGTGGTACAAAGTATAGAATACGCATTTGGTTCTGTATTTTGATACACATTTTCCCTAAAATAAAAAAAGTAAACATAACTCTCTACAAATTTATTATTATATTGAATTTTGATTTTGAGGGTTTTGGTATTATTAGGATTACCAGATGGCTTAGATATGAAAACACATTTTTAAAAATTGGATTTGTTATGTAATAAGTTTTTTATTATAAAAAATTAGAAGAAAGCAACATAATATAAAATAAGGGCTTTTGCTAAATAAATTACAACTTATATATAAAACTTCTTGAGGCACTTTGGGGTGCCTGAGTGGCTTGAGTCAGTTGGAGCATCTGATTCTTCATCTCAACTAAAGTCTTGATCTCAGGGTCATGAGTTCAAGCCACATGTTGGGTTCCAGGTTGGCTGTTGAGTTTACTTAAAAAAAAGAAAGTTCTTGAGGCATAGACTGCTAGCTTCTTCCCTATATTGATTTGTTATTTTCTCTTTGTAACAGAATCCTAGATCCTAAGTGGGTACAAACACATGGCTGAATAGATTACAGAGCCATAGATTACAATAGATTACTGAGCCATCTCTCAGATTCTCTTAAAAGTTGTTATGACTAAGTTCTTGCCAACGAGATGTAAACAAAGGGTTATGTGATGGTTCTGGGAAGTGTTTTTAAAAAAGGAGGGTCATGCCTCTCTTCTGCCCTTTTACCACTTATTCTCTGGCATGTAAACATGACGATATTCGTCCTAGGAACCATCTTGGTTGATAAGGCTGATGGCCACATCTAAAAAATGGCAAAGCTCAAGAATGAGCTCAAAGGGGCTCTGAGTGTTAAATTTATGGAATGGCTCTAAAGCCCCAAACTCTCAGCCTCTGGAGTCATTTTTGTTAGAGAAATAAACTTATATTTTGTTTAAGCCATTGTTATTATTTTTAATGTGGCTCAACCTCATCCCAAAAGATATACAATATATTATTTAAATACTGTTTTAAAAAATATTTAATGGCATTTGAAAATGCCAGTGATATGTTAAGTAAATAAATTAATTTTTAAATAACAAATAAGACCATCTGGTGACAGCTTTTATCATTTTTACTTTTTTGCTTTATACTCTTCTGTATTTTAAAGATTTTCTAAAATAAACATGTATAAATAACACTTGAAGAACTACTTCAGAAGTGAATGGACCAGGGAAACAGATGTGAAAGACAAGCAGCATTCAGGGTCCACCTTAAAGGTTTGTGGTCATGAGTTTAAAGTGGAGCCAGTCAGCGGCATGGATATGTGTTTTTCCCATGTCACTTTCAGCTGCTTCTGTACAAGCATGAAATAGGCTGAAAATTGGATTCAGCCTGAATTGTGGTTTAGCTAAAGAAGTATGAGGAAGAGAGAAATGACCAAGACAATTTGGTGAGAATTCAAGGAAATGAATATAGTGAATGTCTATAGAATTTAAATGGAGAAAGGAGAGAAGGAGGCATACCCAGTGGATGAAATAAAGAGAATCAATGGATTGGAAATCCCAGTTGTATAGAAAGACTGCAGGAGTCAGGATACTAAAGGGAATGAATTGGAAAGATAGGGGATGGTTGTCTCCAGTGTGACCACGGGAGTGAGTGGTTAAATTAGGGTGGAAGACAAGACAATTAGATGAGTTCAAGGAGCTGAGAAAAGAACCAAACAAACCTTGAAGTCTAACTTTTCCTTTTATGATTTCATCAACTTCTAATTTTAAAAAGAAGTAGAAATTTTAAAAATATGGCATATGAATTAAAGGGGTAAAGGCTGGACATTTCTGTTAGCATCTTTAGGGAAAGAAATAGAATTTCTGGACTTTTTTTTTTTATTAGAAGTGAAGACCTGTAAGTTATATCTCTTTAATTAATGCTGATGGTTGTTTGATATTTCACAGTGTTAGACCTTATGTTTAACTAACTAACCTATAAAAATGGCAATTTATATTGTTTAACCTAATATATGTATAGGTATGCGTACAGTTATAGGCATGTATCAATATGGTGAAACTGCTGAAACAAAGTAAAAAAAAAACAAATCTAAGATATGTTTGTAGGAATAGGTTTTCTGAAAAATAAAAAAACATTATGAGTTTATTTTTAAAGAGAAGAAAAATTAAGACAGAATAGGCAGACAAGAAATAGCTTTAATTTAATTAAAAAAAATTTTCCCTAACACTTCCATACATTACTCTGTGCCCATCACACTAAGTGTGCTCTTAATCCACATCACCTATTTTACCCATCCCCCCACTCACCTCCCCTCAGGTAACCACCAGTTTCTTCTCTATAGTTAAGAGTATATTTTTTTGTTTGCATCTTTTTTGTTTATTTGTTTTATTGCTTAAATTCCACCTATGAATATAATCAAATAGTATTTGTCTTTGTTGATTCATTTCACCTAGCATAATGCCCTTTAGGTCCATCCACGTTGGTTTTCATTCAATATCTTGCTCTCTGGGCTCGTTCTCAGCAGACATTATCAGAAGCCAGATGTCTGATATTTTCAATAGTCTGGTTATAAAAACAATACATGTACACATCTTTCTTTTCAAAAGATGCAGACAATATAAAAATTTGTATGTAGAATGTGAAAGTTACCTTTCTCCTCTTCCTCCCCAAGCATACAACTGTTTTTCCAAGTTTACTTCTGCAAAATGCTTTTAGTTTCCTTTCTATGCATTGGTCTGTTTCTACCTGTGCATGTAAACACATCTATCCTCCCCTCCCCCTTTTCCCTCCTCTTTTTCTTCTTCCTCCTCCTCTCACATAAATGGGATAATAATACAGGCACATTTTTTAACCTGAATTTTTCATTTAGTGATATGTTTTTTAGATATTTCTATGACAACCCATATAAAGCTACTACATTTTAAATGGCTGCATTGTATTGGGTAGTATTAACATGTCATAATTTATTCAACTACCTCTTTAGTTATGGATTTCAGATTACTAGAAATAAATAATGAAAATTATAATCCTACCCTCAAGGGATATTGTGAGATTTGAATAAATTAATATGTATAAAACACTTATGAGTACCTGGCATCTAGTAAGTACTCAAACTAACATTAGACAATACCAATCTTCTTTGTCATATCTGATGGATGGAAATGATGGCATATTGTTCTTTTTTCTGCTTTCCCTGATTAATAGTAATTTTCAATATGTCTCTATGTGTGTGTCTTCCAATTTAATATATTTTCTCTAGCTGTCAGTTTATATCCTTTATAATTAATTCTTACTGTTTTGTGTAGCCCTATATATTATGGATATATTTCTTTGAGTATAAAATACAGTGAAATATTTATGGGGCACCTGGGTTAAGCATCTGCCTTTGGCTCAGGTCATGATCCTGGGGTCCTGAGACTGAGCTCCACATTGGACTCTCTGCTCAGCAGGGAGTCTGCTTCTCCATCTTTGTCTGCCCCTTCCCCTGTTCATGCTCTCTCTCTCTCAAAATAAATAAAATCTTTTAGAAAGATAAAAAAATATTTTATTTATTTGACAGAGAGAGAGAGAGAGAGAGAGAGAGAGAGAGAGAGAGAAAACTAACAGACGAGCAAGGGGAGTGGCAGAGGAAGAGGGAGAAGCAGACTTCCCCTGAGCAAGGAGCCCAACATGGGGCTCGATTTCAGAACCCTGGGATCATGATCTGAGCTGAAAGCAGTTGCTTAAATGAGCCACCAGGTGCTCCAATAAATAAATAAAATCTTTTAAAAAAGAAATATTTTATCCTAATCTATCATTAAGTTTTATAATTTTTTAATAATATCTACACCTTTGGTGT
The DNA here is from genome assembly GCA_002007465.1 of Ailurus styani. Classification (NCBI taxonomy): domain Eukaryota; kingdom Metazoa; phylum Chordata; class Mammalia; order Carnivora; family Ailuridae; genus Ailurus; species Ailurus styani. The sequence continues at coordinate 361,391 of LNAC01000696.1, read as the reverse complement.
ACATCCCTTTGGTCCAAACTCTGATTTCAGCTGCAGTCATGATAGATAATGTCCCACCTTCAGCATGAACCACATCTCTCAGGACCTTGTCTAAAGACCTGAGCTTCCCAGTTAGTATGTAATTGCAGACCAAAATCTGAAAGAGTAATACTGTCACCAAAGGCAGCACTAAACCAATGGCAACAGAACCAGACAATAAATGCCCACACTCCTTTCCTTTCAGTAGACAATTCTAGGAGGCATTATGTGTGCTTCTCAAATATTTGAGAGTCATTGAGATCCCATTACCGCTGCACATATCTTTATACTTACATTTCCTCATTCCTTTCCTTACTTTCCTGAGTATCTCATTCCTGCTTCCTAGGTTCATTCCCCAAATAAATTAACTCTTCCCAAGCCTCAGACCCTGCTTTTATGGGAGCGCAAATTAAGACAATTGATATTGGAGTTGGTCCTATAAACCAGCTTGTCAGAATGGCATACTAGAACTGAGTCACTCACCTGTCAACAATTACTATACTGTGTTTGATAAGTGGGATGGTAATTCAATAGGATGGTAATGGTGAGATAATGCTTTTGATAAGTGGGGTAATGGTGGTGGATGCAATTTCATAATCTCTCACTTTTGGTTTATTGGGATGAATTAAAAGTAGAAGTTAAAGGACTGAACTATGCATTACCACTAGCAGTTGAATGAAATGGGAACAATAGCAGTTATCAGAATTGTGGATTTGCTGGTTTTGTTAACAACCTCAGAATTTTGGAGAATAAAAAGAGAATGATAGACTATCCTCTCTAAGCAGACCCTGACGTCCTGTAGCCAGAGGGAAGACAAGATATGGCTTAATTCTGTTGAGGGTAGGAACACTACGAAGGAGATTATCTAATGATTGTATGTAAGCCTCAGTGAGGCAATTATATTAAAGCAGGAAACAAAGATGAAGGTTTTGAGAACCTGGGATCAGGAGAGGGAGAGTTGGATGGATGTGCCTGAGAACTCTGAACTACCAAATACCTCTTGAATCCATCTCCAGTCTTTATTCACCTTCTTCCCCTTTCTAGAGAAGAGTAGCATGTCCTAACCCTTACCATACAAAGATATCATCGGAGGCAGATACTTAAGTTGATGATTTTTCTTCTCAAGATTCCATCTGGGGGCACCTGGGTGGCTCAGTGGGTTAAGCCTCTGCCTTCGTCTCGGGTCATGGTCTCAGGGTCCTGGGATCAAGCCCCGCATCAGGCTCCCTGGTTGGCAGGGAGCCTGCTTCCCCCTCTCCCTCTGCCTGCCTCTCTGTCTCCTTGTAATCTCTCTCTGTGTGTCAAATAAATAAATAAATCTTAAAAAAAAAAAGAAAGAAAGAGTCCATCTGTGTGTCCTTGTTGTGTTTAGCCAGTAGCTAGAGTCACCGTAAAGTCTAGCCTGAGGGGAATTTTATTCTGACTGCTTCCAATTCCAGGAGAAATGGCTTATTCATTGACAAAATTGTAGGACTTGGCTAATATCCAGAGGCAGAAAACAGCAGAGCATGAACAGGAGTGGATTTAAAGTATTTAACCAGGCAGGGCTGGGGCTACAGAATATAAAGGCTGGACAAGGGAGAGTGTGTTGGCATAGGAACATATTCCCTCACCAGGACACTTGAAGTCCATTTACATGACTACATTTTAGTATGACTCCTTGAAGCCTAGACAGGATGATGATCTTTAGTAAATGAGTTGTAGATGCAGTAACTGTCTTATTAGTGTATTGATGAAAGGGTCAGAGAAGAGGGAGGATGGAATGTTAGAAATGGATTTTTTATGTGAGATTTGAAAGCCCATTAGTTCACTGAGAAATTCTAGAAGGCAGTTCCTTCAATGAATCAATGAAGAATGAACTTGTGAGGGGAGCGCTAATATGGTTGAGAGTTTCAGCAGTTGCTATTCTCTAAAGGCTAGTGTTGATTGTGGAGTAGACCACCAATGGAAGGAACTTGGTTGGCAGTAATAGGTTAGTGTGAAATCAGAGGCTAGGAGGACGTTCTTAGAAATCAGAGGTGGATGGGATGGAGTTATCATAATGGACAGCAGAGTAAGGCAATTAGATTCCCTTAACCTACATGGATCTCTGGCAATGACTGTTAGGCCATGATGTTCTTAGGGTGAGAGAGATGGGTCATCAACTAGGCTATTTCTTGACTTGTGTAACTTGAAATACAGAAATAAAATAAAATAGTAAAATAAAATAAATAGCTGGATAAAAGAAATCTGTTTGTTATTAGTACAGTGGAAATTCCAATTTCTCACTTTGGTTCAAAAAGTGAGCCAGTTCTCACTCCCAGATATAATCAGTTGGAGAAAAGGCCAAGTCCTCTTGAGGAGGATTTTATAACAACATTAACAGAATATACAAAAAACATTCTCCTATTACTCTTCAGTGAGACTTGTAGCAATTGCTGGTTAAATATATTCAGGGGGAAGGAGAGATTTGGGGATTTTTGAGGGATGTGGTATATAGAGTTGCAATTGACACATGCTAAGAAATCCAGAATGCTATCGTGCCCTGCTGGTTCAAGGTAGTAAGTGGACTCACTGATAATAAATCCAAATGAGGCTACAAGCTATCCTATCCCAGATAGGATATCCAGATAAAGTTTCAGAGGTTAGCACTCCCTTCAAATGTAAAAGATACAGGAGTGATGGTTTTAACACAATCCTGTTTAGTTTACCTCTGTGGTTTATATAAAATCAGTTGGAGCATAATATATATAGGTATACTACTATAAGCTTTGCCAAAAGTGTATCAGTAGTTGCTGCTGCTCTACCAGATATATTTTATTGGGACAGAAACATAGCCTCTGGTACTTGATATACAACTATTGATCTGGTAAATGTGTTCTTTTCAATCTGTATCATTAAAGAGGATCAAAAACAGTTTTTTGTTTTTTTTTTTAAAGATTTTATTTATTTATTTGACACAGAGAGAGAGAGATTACAAGTAGGCAGAGAGGCAGGCAGAGAGAGGAGGAAGCAGGCTCCCTGCGGAGCAGAGAGCCCGATGCGGGCCTCAATCCCAGGACCCTGAGATCATGACCTGAGCCGAAGGCAGAGGCTTTAACCCACTGAGCCACCCAGGCGCCCCAAAAACAGTTGTTTGATGGGAAGGACAGCAGTACACATTCACTTTCTTTCTCCAGGGCTATATTATATCCACGGTTCTCTGCTACAGTATAGTCTAAAGGATCCTTGATAATTTTGACATTCTATAAAATTATCATGGCCACTATATTAATTATATCATGCTAATCAGACCTGCTGGAAAGGAATTGGCTAATACACTGGGTGCTCTACGAAAATACATGTGTAAGAGAAGATGGGAGGTGAAACTGTTAAGATTCAGGGACTTGTCAAATTGATGAAATTTTGGGGAATGATTTGGGGGATTGTGAATATCACCTCCAGGTAAAGGACAAATTATTATACCTTTCAACTCTTAGGAAAATGCATAATGCTTGGCTTGGTACACTGGGGCTTATTTAAATTTGAAGACTAATGGCTATTTGATGATTTGAAAAAATGCCAGTATTGTATTAACTAGGTTTAGGTTATCTTATAAACTGTCTTGCTGCTGAATGTGTATGACCCAGCAGATTCAATGGTAGTAGTTGTGAAAAGCCCTAGCTGCTTTCCCCAAGGGAGAGTTGCTACATATTACCCTAAGAACATTGAGGAAAGTGATGCCTCCAGCAGCAGCAAACTATTCACCATTTGAAAAACAGCTTCTGGGAGACTATTGAGTCCTTGTAATGACTGAGTGCCTTATCATAATACATCAAACAACCATGAGACTGGAGCGGCCCAGGAGGAGAAGTGTTTGTCAGATCCACAGAGTCAGAAGGTCTGGCAGGTACATCAGCAATTTATCACATGATGTATTAAGGATTGGACCCTAACACGTTCAAAAGACAGACACTCTGATGTCTCTTCCTCAGCTTATACCTCCCTTTCAGCTGGGAGTAGAGGTGAAATTGGGCCTAGTTTATATGTAGGCTGACTTAATATGTTAGTGTGAATCAAGTATGAAATACTAATGCACTATAGCCACACTCAAGGGTAGCTGTAAATGATTTATGGGAGGAAATTTGTTGGGCAGAACTGTGAACGATGTACCTAGTTTTTTACTTTATATGGAGAAAAAAGTGGCTTGAAGTAAGAGTATGTGTGGTTTCCCATGCAGCAGTGTGTGGTTTAGATTGTTTGTCCTAAGCAGGGGTTGGCATAAACCATGTCCTGAAAGCCAAATATGGTCCACTCCCTGTTTTTATATAGCCAGTCAATTAAAAATTGTTTCTATATTTTTAAATAGCTGAAAAAAATTTTGAAAGACTAACAATTTGGTGATGTGTGAGATTTATATAAAACTCAAATTTCAGTGCCCATAAATAACATTTTATCAAAATCAGCCATACATTCATTTAGGTAATATTTATGGTTATTTTTGTATGACAAAGGCAGAGTTGAATAGTTGCAACAGAGATTTTATGGCTCATCAAATCTAAAATATTTAGTATATGTCCCATTACAGAAAAAGTTTGTGGACTCACCAATCGATAACGTGGGAAAATAATGGCTAGGATACTTTAGGCAAGTGTATTTTTAAAAGAATGTTGTGAATGGACTCATGAGGATGGATGCAAACTTTTGTGTCTCATAGCAATGCTTAGTAAAAAAAAGAAAAAAAATCCACTGCAGAGGAGATGTTGACCAATCAGTGGACAAGATGATTCACCCGGCAGATGTAGGATATCCTGTCCACAGGCACCCTATTACTTGCCCCAAGAAACCATAAATTGAATAGCCAATAGTACTGCTAAGGCTATGCATGGACCCAACAACATGGGCTTTTTAAAATTCAAGATGATGTAGTTACTGTCACTATTAAATGCTGATCTATCAGCAGTAGTTGATATGATAGGTCATCGAGCTGATGAGCTCGCCACTTAATGTCAGATTTTTATATGAGATTATTTCCAGCTTAGTGGGGGCAGTGATTCACCCTTACTGAAACTAACATCCACTCCCACTGTTCTATCTGCAGTATACAGCACTACTCAGGTAGCACCACTACCCAGGAGTTTGGAGAATGTCAGATTTACTGTTGTGGGATCCATCAAAACAAATCCTTGGACATGACCATAGTATCTATTTATCAAACAGCCAATCATCTGAGGAATGTATGCCATTCACTGAAGTAGTCTATTTAAATCTTAGCTATGAGTCCTTGGTCTGGATATCTTACAAAGTCTAACTGCTGTTCTTCAGGATGGATTATATGGTTTGACAAAACGTCCACTATTTGAGGCCATATTCTTCAATAGCCAGAATACATGGATTCAAGGGCCAATGGGGAGAAATAGCTACAATTGATCCTTTCTAATATGACTTCAGTGACCCACTCTAGGAATTTGTCCCCATAGCTCTTGACTCTGTGGATTAGATCTTCTGTTTCCCAAACTTCTACCAGTGATAGAGTAAGGAGTCTATCTTAACTGAAGTTATTGATATCAATAGACAATTGATAATTTCACTTGTCAGGGCCTGAAAAGAGCTGTAAGATTTAAGACTGGAGACTCTAAAATTGGGTGTAAAGAAAGGAGAAATATATGACTTGCACTCACCTATAGCTCTTAATACTGTAAGTTACTCTACTAACTCTTATATTGAGCCTTTTTTGAAGACTGGCTAGTCACCAATTTGAAAAGTTAGTGACAGAGTGGTTTTAATGTGGGACATTAACAGATAAGACAGTGCAAAGGATAGACTATAGTCAATACTTTGTGTATTGTCATATCCCATTGGCCCACATCTGATTTCAGACACAGCATTTTAGAGAATTCTGTGCAATTTCAGACTCACATCACCATCGTACTGTCTTAAATGCAAGTTGTGCTTTTCTCTGCTTCCTTCTGAAGCTTTGGGAACTCAGGAGCAAATGAAGCCCAGAACTGTAGGGAATTTAGTGCTCCCAGGGTGATCTTCAACCAAAGTGTGGCAGGAATCAGTATTTAAATGCCCACTCTCCTATCTTTTTCATAAAATGTTCAGGGAGGCATTATGGGAAATTGAGACTCCATTGCCTATCACATCATCCTCGAAAAATTTCATATCCTTATATTCACTTTTCCTCATTTCTTATCTCCCTCTTCCTCATTTCTATTCTCTTTGATCACTTCCAAAATAAATTACCAGCATTGAAATTCTTGACTCAGACTCTCCTTCCCAGTAATTAAAACTAGGATAGTATCATCTGAAATATTGAAATTTAAAGAATTTTTGTGTACTCAAAGTTGTTACTTTTTCTTTATGATTTTTGTGTGTTGGGTTTTGCTTTTGAAGGCCTAACCTACTTTAATATTCTGAAAGTGTTTGCCTGTATTTCCTTTTAGTGTTTTTATAGTGCATTGTCTGATATTGATCATTTATTTCTATCTTATGGTTAAGTACCTATCTTATTCATTTTTTTCATAGTTCATTCTCCTTACACATTGATTTTGAAGGTCACTTATATTATTCTTACAAAACTCTTATGTAACTTTATTATGGCTTACTATCCTATATTTATATCACTGTGCTCATATCTAAATGTTTTAATTATTTATAATATATTTGATATCTGAGCAAGTTCTGCTTTCAGTGCTTTATTTTTTTCAAAATTGCTTTGTCAATTTTTGTATACATTCTGCTCAATATAAACTTTACAATTAACATTTCAAATTCCATTAAAAAATCCCTTTGGGTTTTTTTTTATTGAGATCACTTATGTCACATTGAATTTATATATTTATTTGTGGATATGTAACATCTTTACTGAACTTTCAGGAATTAATCTACTCAGGGTTTCTTTTTGGACCTACAATGGTAGTCATTTACTTATTTTTTCACTTTACCTACTTACATTTCTTAAGGTTTATGTGCATTTTATGGTTTATGTTTCTTTTTATACACTTTGTTAATGGGATCTCCTTTTCTACTTAGGGAGTGTGTAGGAGATGTGGTATACAAACTATTGCATTTTGTAAGGTGATATTTTATCAGGCCATCTTATGGAACTCTCTTATTAGTTTTATTATGTATGTTTGTGCATATGGTTAGATTTTCTAGGAATATAATTATATTGTTAACTACAGATAATAGTTCTTTATTTTCTGTTTTTACACATAAGGGACACTCCCTCCCCCCCCCAAACTTTATTGGCCATTTTCTTCATTTACTTTTTTTTTATTTCCAAATATAGAGTGAGCAAATTCTGAATCCATATGGAGATACAACCTATGTTCAAGGAGATTGAAAACCAGCTAACATATGAGAATAGGAATCCCAAACCAGAAAACCAAGTTGAAGAAGAGCCAGTATTCAGAGAGTGACCAGAATGAGGTCCCAATGCACTTAGTAAAAATCAGCAAAGGTCAAAATCAGGAGCAGAAAATTCAAGTCAAGATTCAGGAATGCTGAAATTACTTTATTCTGTGACAGAATGTTTAGTTTGTAAGGCAGATAGGAGGTGACCAAGAATTGAAATGTGCCATCTGGGAATTGAGGTGGCTACAATCATGACAAGGGAAACCTGAAAGGGATATAGGACGTAAAGGTCCAACTGAAGTTGTCAGAATGCTCCCTATCTTTGTGGGATTTTGTGCCCTAATCATCCTAGGGCTTATAAGCAAACGGCATAAAAGTTTTGTTTTTTTCTTTTCCCAAAACTGAAGAGTTTGCACAGAGAGCCTACCCAAGGTTTCTATTGAGTGGCTAAGCCTTGGATATAATAATTGACTGCTAATAGTAAATAAAGTAGAAATCCTTTAAATTAACTTCTCAACACTGTTAATTATATTTTGAGTTAAAAGGTGAAATAATTCTTGACTTTCCTCCCAAAAAAAGATATGGATTTTTTTTTTTTGGAGAAGTGGAGTAAAAGAACTACTAATCAGCAAATTTGTTTCCATTATATCAGGCGATGTCTATCAAGTCCCAAATCTGAATGTAACTTGAGAGCCTATGACTACTGACTATAAATCCTAGCCTAAGAAGACATTTAAAATAGTTTTATTACAATATATAATAATAATATAATTTAGAAGATATTATATTTATTATCTCCATACTTATATCTGTTTGTTGCAAGCACAGAGATAGGTTAGGCCATATTACTTGGTTGTAAGAAAAAAAAAAATCCTACATATGGATAAAATGAGAGGAATGAAGTAGTATCAGTCATACAAATTAAATGAACATAAATTAGTATAAATAAGAGTGTTAAATAATAACTGTTTTTTTCTGATATGGCATTATAGTCAAAGAGACTCTGGGTAAAGTGATATCAGCCCCATTAAATATGAAACCTGAGAATAGTTTCTCTCACCCTTGACAGAATGAGAAATGTATTGGGTAAATCCAGCTGCATAGAAAATTAAAAGCAGGAACTGATGAATAGAGGGTGATCAATGAAAAATTATTGTATTGAGCAGATGGTTCACTAGTCTGTAATAAGTAGAGTGAGAATAATAAAAATGTTTGTTTTCAGTATTAACAAGATTTTGGCTATAATGGAAAATGATCTGAAATAAAAATAGTAGAGAAAAATGAGGAACATACACAGAGAAAACTTCATGTTTTATTTTATTGAAAAGATGAGCTGTAAATGAAATATTGGTAAAAATAAAAAGGAAATGACTGAAAAGTATTGAAATTAAAGAATGGTAAAATTACAGATATAATTTAATGAAAGTGAAATTCTAGAGAAAAGTTCATGACATTCACATATTAAACACTGATTCATTGTCATTAGCTCTAGTATGATAAATACCACCATGAAAAATTATGATTCATCCAATATTTTAAAGCTTTGTGGAAAAATTTTATTTGTGTATCAAGTATGCAATATGGATTAGTAAGTATTTATTGCCCGAAAAAATGTAAGGTCAATTGTAACAAATAAGTAAAATTCTAATGTTGACATTTAACACTGTTTTCTTTGGCTTACTCAAGAAAATCTGTAGTCCATATACTTGAGTATAGAAAGGAATTCATTCATTTATCAAGAAGCATTAAAATATTTAGTGCTTTAAGGTTAGAGCCAGGGACAAAATTAATGAACAATTTGCAAGTTTAGCAGTTATAGCAAGATTTAAATTCCTTTTCAAAAGACAGAATTAAAATGATAAACATCTATGAATAAATAGCTTTTATACAACATAGTAATTGCCAGAACTCTCATGTATTGGGAAATAACTGTGTCCAATTTTGACAAAGTGACATATACATAATTGGTCATGCATTACAATTCACTTCTCTAAGAATTTGTCTACAAGGAAGATGGTAAAGGGTTCTCTCTTCCCTGTCAGATGCATTATAGAATTATAGTAGCTTGATCATTATTGGTGCTGAAATGACTTTTTTTTAAGTTTTTATTTTTCCTAAAGTTTCATTAGCATGGAGAAGGACTTTTTTTTTTTTTGGTACAGATAGAGATAAAATTTGTGAGTAAACTGAAAATAAACTGAAAACCTCCCAGAAAGTTCACTACTTTAGAACCCATGAAGAATATTTGTGATTCATAGGAAGAGATGAAAATATTAACAGTCACGGGAGTTTGGAAGAAATTGATTCCAACCCTCGTAGATGACTTTGATGAGTTAAGGACTTTAGTGGAAGAAGTAACTTCAGATGTTGTGAAAATAACAAAGGAACCAGAATTTGAAGTGGAATCTGAAGATGTGACTAAATTGCATAATCTCATGATAAACCTTTAATGGATGAGGAATTGCCTCTTATGGATGAACAAAATGTTTTCTTGAGATGGATTCTGTTTCTGGTGAAGATGCTGTGAAGATGGTTGAAATGACAACAGAGAACTTAGAATATTACAGCAACTTAGTTGGTAAAACAGGGTTTGAAAGAAGGGACTCCAATTTTGAAACTCTGTGAATAAAATGCTATTATATAGCCTCACATGCTACAGAGAAATTGTCTGTGAAAGGAAGTCAATCCAATGAGGTTAACTTCATTATTTTCTTATTTTTAAAAATTGCTGCATGGAGCACTGGGTGTTATAGGCAAACAACGAAGCATGGAACACTACATCAAAAACAATGATGTACTGTATAGTGACTAACAGTAACATTAAAAAAAATTGCTGCAGCCACCCTAAACTTAGCAACTACCACCCTGATCAGTCAGCAGTCATCAACGTGGAGGCGAGACCCTCCACCAGAAAAAGATTATGAGTCACTGAATACTGAGATCATGGTTAGCATTTTTTAGCATAAAGTACTTTTAATTAAGGTATATAGAGTGTTTTTTAAGACATAATGCTATTGCATACTTAATAGACTCTAGTATAATATATACATAACTTTCGTATGCACTGAAAAACAAAAAAAATTATTTGACCCACGTTATTGCTCTGTTCGCTTTATTGTGGTGGTCTGGAATGGAACCCGAAATATCTCTGAAGTATACTGCTTGACAGATTTTTTACCCATCACAAACATGTACATGTTCAGTACTCCAATATGTAAGGAATCTCATGGCAAAAAAAGAGAGGCAAATAGTAAGCAAATAACTGAAAAAGGCAAATCATAACAACATCATGTTAACCAAGCTTCTCTGAAAGTTTTAGCAATATTTCATCAAAAGTATCTACGACAAAGTGAACATGCAATGTTTTCCTCTTTGGTAGCATGGGAATAGTCAGTAAGTTATGACACTGCAAGTCGATGGCAGAAGCAGAATTCGAAATAAGCCACTCATTCATATGCTCTGTATATAAGCAGAACAAAGATAATGAAAAATCATGTATTCTTCCATAACGCTATAGTTACATTCCTAAGAAACTACATGTTATCAAAGTTGTGCTATAAAATTTTTAGTGAGAAAATAGTATTTTGAGTTAGAGTTTAAGATATGAAATACAACTGCTTAGCTTTCAAGAATTAACTAAGTAAAGTATCTTCCGGGCTTCTAAGTGTACTTTATTATTAAAAGTTACAGATAACATTGTGATTGATCAATACTGACCAAAAAAGTAACTTAAGCATCCACTAGGAAAATCCTGACAATAACTTTAATGAGGTTTTTGCTCAAAAGTAATGGGTATTTTATCTCATACCAATGAGGATGAGTACAATAAAAAATAAAAACAATAAAAAACCCCCAGAAAACAACATGTGTTGGTGAGGATATGGAGAGGTTAGAACACTTGTGCACTATTGGTGAGTGTGAAAAATGATGTAGATACTGTGGAAAGCGGTATGACATTTCCTCAAAAAAATTAAAAATAGAATTACCATGTGATATAGCAATGCCACTTCTGGGTGGGTCCCAAAAGAACTGAAACCAGGGACTTAAAGAGAGATTTGTATACCTATGCAGCATTATTCACAATAGCCGATAGGTAAAAGCACCCCACGTGTTCATTCCCAGATGAACGAAAAAACCAAATGTGGCATATACATACAATTAAATATTATTCAACCTTAAAAAGGAAGGAAATTCTGACACATGCCACAACATTGATGAACCTTGAGGACATTAAGCTACGTGAAATAAACTAGTCACAAAAGAACGAACAACATATGATTCCACTTATGTAAGGTACCTAAAATAGTCAATTCACAGAGACAAAAAGTAGAGTGCTGTTTCCAGGGGCTGGGGAGAGGAGGAATAAGGAGTTATTTAATAGGCATAGAGTTTCAGTTTTGCAAGATGAAGAGTTCTGGAGTTTGGTTGTACCACAATGTGAATATAATTAATACTACTGAAGTGTACATTTAAATATGTTACAACAGTAAATTTTATGTCAAGTGTATTCACAACAATTAAAAATTTTTAAAAGTATAATGGACTTTTACAATTGCTGCTAGCAAAAGCATAAAGACATCATTACATATATGCATTGTTGTTATTATTATGGCACAGTCCACTCATCAAAGATAGACAAAAAAAATGGTTTGCAGTTTAAACACTTAGCCTCTGAAAGTGGTTGTGTGTGACTAAACCAGACTCTTCTCCTATTCGGTTCGTGGGCATTCTCAATTATCTGCTAAGGACTAATAGCGGTCTCTGTAAAACAAATTCCATTTTAGAATTAATCTATTTTGTAGGGTCAATTTGTATTATAAAAGTCTCCCATTATAGGAAAAATGTTTTGGCTGAAGTAATTTTGTATTTCGGTTTCATTTCAATGATAACTAAAGTATTTATATAAGGATATTTTGGTACGTGAATGGCCATTTTGTAAGCAAGCCCTACACTTTCATTTCGGTCCTGGCATTTGCTTTTATGTTAATGATTACACAGGGACCCGGAGATTACCTGGTGTGACAACATTTTTACTTGCATATATTATTGGATCTATTGGCTGCCACTAAGTTGATATACCCTAAAATTAAAAAGTGAATATTCTACATCTATGATTGTATTCATATATAATTATACTTAAGAGTTATTTGGAAACTTTACTTTTTGCAATAATTCGTAGTTGGCAGTCCTTTTCATAGGCTGTGCTTTATTTTTAAATTATTCAGTCAATTCAGACTTTGATTTAATACCACAAAAATAGCATAGTGTAACAGAGTAACTGTAACTGGCTATTGAGAAGAGAGGCAAATTTGATTCCAGAATGATGTATTTGAGCCAGAGGAAGTCTAAAGGGCTCCACAAAGGATTTTATGAGATGGTTTCTCATAGTCTGAATAATGAAGAGCAGTGGAACAATAAGTAGAGAAGTTATGCTTCTCAGAACTCAGAAAACCTTTGCCTTAGCATTTAGAACCAGATTTGCATTGCATGAATTCTGTTTTGTAGATACTAACTTGTGTAATGGTTCATTAGCGGTAAGTGATCTATAGTATATTCCCACTGAAGAACTTTTGAGATGATATCTAAAAGTTTTGTTTTTGGAATTTTCATGGTGTACATTTTATTGTACATTCTCAGATGACTTCATCATGATGTTGTATTAATTTATAAGAGAAGCTTATTATTAGTTTCAGCAAAACAATATTGTCCAATATATTAAACTAACACTATTAATTTAAAATTTATTAGATGTATTCTTGTGTTTGTATTTACTTTCATGTTTTTATCTATGAGCTATAAACACCAGAAATGTATTATTGGCTTTATGTTTATTTTCATTTAGGAAATGTTATAATAAAAACAAGTTAATACTGGCAACTTAACAGAATTTTTGCATGAATTTGTACATGAACTTGAATACACTGGGATATTCTAGTCCTTAGTTCTTAATGTGGAGAGTATTTGTGTCTTTTGTGTTTTTGGAATGTAGNAACACCAGAAATGTATTATTGGCTTTATGTTTATTTTCATTTAGGAAATGTTATAATAAAAAAAAGTTAATACTGGCAACTTAACAGAATTTTTGCATGAATTTGTACATGAATTTGAATACACTGGGATATTCTAGTCCTTAGTTCTTAATGTGGACAGTATTGTCTCTGTGTCTTTTGTGTTTTTGGAATGTACAGTTACTTTGTCTTTGGGAATCACAGTGAACTGATGCATTTAAAATTATTTTGTGTGATTCTTAGAAGAAAGACTCAAGAAATTATAACAATATGAAAGTAGACATGCAATTACATATATAGAAAGGACCACTAGGATTTCAGCCAATCAATATATGATTTTAAAAATTCATCTGTGACAAAATGCATTAAGTGTTTGACAAAGTACTTCTTTGCATTATGAAGTGACATGCTGAGAGCATCAATAGTATACTCATTTTTTTTTATCTTGCATTTAAATTATTTGGAAAAGTTTTCTCCCAACTATTAGCCATTTTAAAAACCTTGGAATGGGCTTAAATATTTTGAAGAGATCTAGATTGTACAATAGTTCTTCAGTTTTTGCAGTGAAAAATAAAGGATTGAGGTCAAAGGGTAAAGGACAGTATGACTTAGACTTTAAATGGAAAGAGAACAGAGACAAAGAGAAAATGATCTGGCATTATGTGCTCACATCAATCGCAGTAATTAGGCTTTGCAGTATCATTAGATATGATAACAATAATTTATAGCCTTTCATGATATTTCACATGCTAGGCATACAGAAGCACATGATAACAGGACCCCTAATATTTCTCATTGTTATTTTTCTAAGGAAATAATGACATTCAATTGTTATGACTTGGGGAGATATACAACACAAATTTGGACTCTTATCTCTAAGGGAGAAATGATGGGGTATTTTATGCCTTGTAACCAGCTGCAAATGTATGGTAGCAGTAAAATGCTAGCAAGATATTGAGGTGAATATCTCTAAGAGAACAGTATTTAAATTTATAAAAGTTAATTTGGCATTATATTAAACATTGAGTTAATGTTCCTACCAGCCTAACAACTGAACTATAACATATTATGCCATGGTGTTAAATTGAACCAAGATATTCCAGGTTTTGGTTGTGGAAACTCAGTCATTCAGTTTGAATTTTCTAAAGCTGTCATTATTATAAAGGAAAGCCCCTGCATGAATACTTTGGAAATGCAGTCTCCATGACAGGAAATGAGAAATGTCTTAAATAGTTAAATATTGAATTTAAATCAATATGATGGTCAGCCTTAATGGAAAACTATGTTTATTTTCTCTCTTGAACATTAAATTAAATTGAAGTTCTAATTTTTAGTTAGTTTTCAAGGCATATTTACAGAGGGCATTATAATAATTAAATTAGAATTTTTCCTTGAATTGGAGCTCCGAGTCTTCAAGTGCCCAAATTAATCATAGTGAAAAGGCAATTCCATTTTTAAAACTTGATTTTTGAATTCAAGTGTTCAACATAGTTATATTCTTTAGTGTAGTGTTATGCAATTTTGAAAACCTATCAGATGCCAGTTTTTGAGGAATTGCTTTAGAGAAAATTGACTCACTATATTAAAGGACATGAAACAAGGGCACAGGGTCTTGCCCATTTCCCAAGATTTAAATGTATTGTGAAAGTTATAAAAGGTAATGCAGCTAATTTTACCTTTTTTTACAGATAGCTAGAATGCAACTACCCTAGGTTATGCTCAGATGAGATTTTTGTTCATCCTATCCTTGGTTTTTGTTGTCTGGCTATAGTTCTAATTCAGATAATCTTCCCTTCAAGGTCAAGCCAGAAAGTTAGTACAGAAGCTGAAGAGGTGCTCTATGTCATCTGATTCTTAAAATAATGTAAACACTACTTTTAGTCAAATTTCAATGTTTTTCTTTGCTTATATTGATAACTTCTCTGAAAATTTGTGATTAAGTGCCATAAAATCCCCTTCTCCCAGTTGCTAACTGAACCAACAATTACGCTCTTCTTTCAAAGTAAAGCTTTAACTTCACAAAAGTTAGTCATTAACAGGTCTAGTATGTCTCTTCAAGGCTTTTGAATGAGGATTATAAAACCCCAAAAGCAGCATGAGCACCTGCTAATGAAACTTGAATATAAAATAAAATCAGAAATACACTTATAGCTATCTGATTGGGGCTTCTAGACTTTGCAAAATAAAATCTTACTCCTCAAATGGCTTTTACTTTACTCAACAGAATATTTCATCCCCAGTGATGCTGTGTAATCTGATACCTTTCAGCTGATTCCCGAACCTCAGAGACTAAGCATAAAAGACTNATATAAAATAAAATCAGAAATACACTTATAGCTATCTGATTGGGGCTTCTAGACTTTGCAAAATAAAATCTTACTCCTCAAATGGCTTTTACTTTACTCAACAGAATATTTCATCCCCAGTGATGCTGTGTAATCTGATACCTTTCAGCTGATTCCCGAACCTCAGAGACTAAGCATAAGACTATTATCCATGAATTCTCTCTTCTTGTGCCCACGTGAACCTTTTAATATTTGCTCTTAAACTATAATTTGGGAGAGTAACCAATGCAGTACTGGGAGTGTTGATATTAATCTGGATTCCCGTGATGGCTGTCATGATGGAGACTAAATGAAGGTATTTGGGAGGAGAGTCAGCAGGATATGGGGACAGGGATGGGAGAGGCAAGGCTGATGGCACTGTTCAGTCCTGTGGAAAGGCAATGCCGTTTAGTGAGATGGACATTTAGTGGGAGGACACAGAGGGAGAAGAGTAGAGGAGTAGGAATAATGGGAGGAGGAGTTCAAGGTTAGCCTATTGGATTTGAGTTGCCTCTGCTACATTCAAGTGGAGATTTCATAGGCAGTGTAATTTATAGGATTTTAAGAAAGGGATCTTAGCCAGAGGGATAGATTTGAGATTCAAGAATATAGAAATGAACTGAGGTCCAAAATGTGGCAGAGACTGACCAGGTGCAGTGTGTGGTTAGGAAAAAAAATTCCAAAGGAGAACACCATTAAAATAATGGATAGAGGCAGGAAAACATCATAAAACACTGAGGAGCAAAAGGACTGTGAGGCATTTTATCCACTGGCTACAGGGGAAACACTGTCCAAACTCAAAGCCTTTCACAATCAGCCTCACCTTCACTTTCTGAACTTTCATCTTTTCACTCTTCACTTCAGTAGGAAAAACTGTTGTTTCCCTCACATGACAGGCATATTTGTTTTTCTTTTTTCTTTTTTCCTTTTTTCTTGGTGGTAACAACAACGACAACAACAATGTATAACTTGAGATCTACCCTCTTAACAAATTTTTGAGTGTATGGTATAGTGTCGACAACTGTATGAACATTGTTGTACAGTAGATCTCTGGGATTTTTTTACCTTGTATGACTGAAACTCTATACCCATTGAAGAGCAATATCCCATTTTCCGCTCAGCAGCCCCTGGCAACCACCAGTAGTCTGCTTTCAGTCCTTCATATGGTTCATATAAATGGATTCAGGCAGCAAATGTCTTACGCTACCTATGTAACAAATATATTGTAGCATATGACAGTATCTCTTCTTTTTAAAGATTTTATTTCCATTCCTATATCCATTTATCTGATGATTTAGGTTGTTTCCACCTTCGGTCTATTGTGAATAATGCTGCAATGAACACAGGAGTGCAACTATTTCTTGAAATCCTGTTTTCAATTCAATTTGCTGGGTTATAGTAGTTCCATTTTTAATTTTTTAGAAACATTCATACTGTTTTCTGTAATGACTGTACCATTTTACATTCCCAGAAAAAGTGCCCAGGGATTCCAATTTCTGCATATCTTTCTAACATTTGTTATTTTTTAGGGTTTTTATTTGTTTGTGGTTTTTTTGGTTTGTTTTTGTTTCCAGAATGGCCATCCTAACAGCTATGAGGTGATATCTTATTGTGGTTTTGATTTGCATTTCCCTGATGACTAGAGACATTGAGCATCTTTTCATATACCTGTTGTCTATCGGCCCTTTGTATGTCTTCTTTAGAGAAAATGTCTTTTGTCCATTTTTTAATGAGGTTATTTGTTTGTTGTTTGCTATTGAGTTATAAGAGTTCTTTATACATTTTGTAAATTAATCCATTATCAGATATATGACTTGCAAATATTTTCTTCTGTTCCATAACTTGCCTTCTCACTTTTTTTTGGTCTCCATTGCCCAAAGAGAGGTTTTCATTTTGTGTCATTTCACTTGTCTGTTTTCTTTCTGTTGCCTGGGTTTTTTGTTTTGTTTTGTTGTTTTATTACAGAGAGAAAGAAAGCATGAGGGGGTTAGAGGCAGAGGGAGAGGGAAAGACAGAATTTTAAGCAGGCTCCATGCCCAGCATGGAGCCCAACGTGGGCATCTCAGGACTCTGAGGTCATGACCTGGGCTGAAATCAAGAGTCAGGCACTTAACAGACTAAGCCACCCAGGCACCCTTGTTGCCTGTGTTTTTGATATCGTATTCAAGAAATAATTGCCAAGATCAATGTTATGAAACTCTGTTTTCTTCTGGTATTTTCTAAATTCAAGTCTTACATCTAAGGCTTTAATCTATGTTGGGAGTTGATTTTTTATGTACAGAGTAAGATAAGGGATCAATTCTATTCTTTTACATGTGTATATCTAGTTTTTTCCATGCCATTTATTAAAAAGGCCCTTCTTTCCCCAGTAGGTAATCTTGGCACCTCTATCAAAGATCATTTTGTAGTTTATGTGTCCATTTATTTCTGGGCTCCCTATTCAATTCCATTGGCCTATATGTCTGTCTTTATGCCATTACCATACTGTTTTGATTAATGCAGTTTTTGAAGTCAGGAAGTATATAGACTCCAGCTTTGTACTTCCTTCTCAAGATTATTTTGGAAATTTGAGATCTATTCTGGTTCTATATGAATTTTAGGATGGTCTTTTTCTGTTTCTGCAAAAAATGCCACTGGGATTTTGATAGATTGTATTGACTCTGTCAATCACTTTGTGTAGTATGGACAATTCAATAATATTAAATGTTCCAATCCATGAACATGTGATGTCTTTCCATTCATTTGTGTCTTCTTTAATTTCTCTTAGCAATGTATTGTAGTTTTCAGTGTACAGGACTTTTGCCTCCTTTAGTAAGTTTATGGCCAAATATTTTATTATTTTTGATGCTATTATAAATAGGATTATTTTCTTAATTTCCTTTTCAGATTATTTATTAATAACCAGATATCACTTTTGCCTTACTAAAAGAAGAGATTCTACAGTTTAATGACTTAAGAAAAGTCCTTCCTTTCAAGATTTTAAACCATAGGCGACACAGTGAGGATTAGGCACCTTTACTAGATATGAAAGCAATGTAGATTGCTTTAACCATTATTGTTAAATTACCTTTAAGTATTTACTATTAAAAACACCATGAAGTCTAAATGGGGTCTGGGCCTGATTCCACTGTGGAGGGGGTTTCCCACACCAATAAGCAATTCTTGGAGCACCAGCAGGGTATCCAAAAACTGAACTCAATTCTGACATTATCTACCTAGAGGTAGCACCAGATTCCACGTGTTAAGGGTTTAGTCCTACAAAACTGTCCCCTACGTCAAATGCCAGGTGCAAGCTCAGGTTGTTACCTCTCCTTCTGACTAACTAGCTACAGATTGGTAGTTTCCACAAACTTTTCCTTGGAATTCAGATGCCAGTCACAAGTCTAGCTTGTTACTGTACTTCTGAGCAACTAACTATAAATCAAAGATTCCTACTCTCTCCTTGGGTTTGATTAATTTGCTAGAATGGCTTATAGAACTCAGAGAAACATTTTACTTACTAGATTACTAGTTTATTATAAAAGGATATAATTCAGGAACAGCTGGACGGAAGAGATGCATAAAGTAAGGTACAGGGAAAGAAGTATGGCGCTTCCATACCTTCTCTAGGAACATCTCCTTCCTTGAATCTCCATATGTTCACCAATCTGGAAGCTCTTTGAATCCTGTCCTTTTGGGTTTTTAAGGGGGCTTCATTACATAAGCATAAATGATTAAATCATTTGCTGTTGGTGATTGATTCAACATCCAGCCCCTCTCTCCTCCCAGGAGATGGGGGGTGGGACTAAAAATTTCAATCTTTCTTTTTTTTTTAAAGATTTTGTTTAGTCGACAGAGAGAGAAACAGTGAAAGAGGGAACACAAGCAGGGGGAGTGGGAGAGGGAGAAGCAGGCTTCCCGCTGATCAGGGAGCCCCATGTGGGGCTCCATCCCAGGACCCTGGGATTATGACCTGACCCAAAGGCAGACACTTAATGACTAAGCCACCCAGGCACCCCAAAAGTTCAATCTTCTAATCACATGGTGGCTACATAGGTAACCATATCCTCACTAACATAACAAAAGACACCTTTCTCACTCTCATCACTTAGGCAATTCCAAGAGTTTTGGGAGCTGTGAACCAGTTACTGTGGACAAAGACCAAATATTTATGAGAAATATATTTTGCTTGCATCAATGACCAAATTTATGTTATTATAAATCACAATACTGCAAGATCTCTTAGATTGACTGGATTACATTAAGACTCTTAGACCAGAAATTATCTCAGGAAAGAGCATTTTATTTCTAGAAAGAGAATCAATGTGTTTATGACTGAATTTCCATGACTGAGTAAATTTGGTTTAGACCAATGAAAGTGAGGAGACCATGAAAGAGAGAGAGCGAGAGAAAGAAAGAGAAAGCTATCTTAAAAGATATATGATAGAAATGTTTTCCCAGTTGGAATCTTAGTGACTTTGAGGTATTGTTAAGAGACAACTGTGAACCAAGAAATTGAATAACTTAAAAGGAATTGATAAATTCCTAGAAACATACAACCAACCATGGCTGGATCATGAAGAAATAGAAAACCTGAACAGACCTATAACAGTAAGGAGATTGAACCAATAATCCAAAACCTCCTAACAAAGAAAAGGCTGGGGCCAGATGGTTTTACTGGAGAATTCTACCAAAGACTTAAATAAGATTTAACACAAATTCTTCTGACACTCTTACAAAATATTGAAGAGGAAGGAATACTTCCAAACTCATTTTCGGTGCAAGGATGGCTCAACATAGGAATATCAACTAACACGATGCAACACATTAGTGAAAAGAAGGACAAAAATCACATGACCTGTCTCATTAGATGCTGAAAAATCATTTGACAAAATTCAACATGACAAATATTTTAATTTTTAATATTTTAAATGTTTGGCAACAAATTTTCCAGAATATCTCAGTATCATCAATGTATAACAGTGACCTCATTGTTGGTTCTTAATAATCTACGAATCTCTGTGGGCCAAGGGCTTTGTAACATTCTCAGTCGTAAAACAGAAACAATGAGATCTACATCATGGTGTTCTTAGGACTCTCAAGAGTCAGTATGTGTAGGAACTTAGCTTGCCATATATTAGGGGCTCAAAATATGGTAGATAATAATAATGATTATTTGATTTCTTAAGACTTCAAGATTCTAAATGAATTTATAGATTTGAATGTAGAATTCAAATATAATTGATATGTAGAATCAATAATAGTAATCCATTTACTATCAGAAACACAGTGGAACTTTCATATAACTTGGATAGTTGAGGTATTAGCATTTTTTAAGACTTTTTGTTACCAGATAAAGATTTATGATTTTTTTCTCTACTGACTTTCCTTGGTTAGGTTTTTAATTTTTTATGCATCTCCCTCTTCAATAAATTCCACACATAGGATTAAAATGAGTGCTACTTAAAAATTACATAGAGATGAAGACATAGCTGCATACTCAAAAAGTTAGTATTCCTATCTGAAGTTATTTTCCAAGGGAGAGAAAAAGAAACCATTTAGATACTTCTGTATTGTTATTTCTTTTCCAACCTGGCAGCTTGCATTATCGGGAGATATTTCTACACAATGATAAATTCTTATGTGATTGAAGTGAGAAGAAAATGAAAAAAAAAAGAGAGAAAATTGTTTAGGAAGCAACAAAGTATTCAAGTGTGTTTGTTTTCAATTCCATGTCATCTAGACTGTGTTTGTGTAATGTTTCTTAATCATATATTTTTCTCCATTGTCATTAGTTAGGAGTCTCACCATTACTTAGGCTGTATGAATTAGCACACAGGGTCATGGTGGGTTGATTCTTCCTTAGGTTATTTATTATTAGATGGTGTGTTTGCTACACTGACTATTTAAATTGAAAAATTGTATTTCTAAAACATGCAAGGCAATTTAACAACAACAAAAAAAAAACCGTTTTAAAAAATTTACCACCAATTTAGATTCCAAATGTATCTCAAAAAATGTTAGACAAAATTTTTATTGAATGTGAGAGCTGATGAACCTGCCTCTGTAGCTAGGATGTTAAAATTAGAAAAAATGAAAGTCAGTTTGGCTTGATGACTTTGAACTCCTTAATCTAATAAAAGTCATTTAGTAAAGAAGAAGCCCAGTGATAGGTATTAAGGAGGGCACCTACTGCATGGAGCACTGGGTGTTACATGAAAACAATGAATCATGGAACACTACATCAAAAACTAATGATGCACTGTATGGTGACTAACATAACGTAAAAAATAAAAACAGCAACAACAACAAAAATTACTTTTTGATAAAGAGCATTTAGCTTGTACGGTTTATAATTACTGGTGGATATTAGGAGAAAAGGAAGAGAATCTACTGCTCAGACTTCATTCTAACTCGATGGTCCCCAGCCTTTCCTGGAAGAGATTGCTTATGAAAACTTTTATTTGCAGTGGTGATTGTTGTATTATAACAATTGAACACAAGCCTCAGGCACTCAGTTGTTAACTAAACTGAAGAAATACTACTGTGATTCCAACTGTAATCACTCAAATATGGAGCAAAATGAATTGTAGCTAATTGAAGATGAGCCATAAGAAAAAGCTATTATGTAGAAAAAGAGGCCTGCTGTGGTTTAGTGTGTAATATAGGCTCTCACATATGGTAGAGGAGGCTATCCCTGGTACCATCTAAAGAAAACAGAATAAAGTTCTAAAATCTGGTTTTATCAGCCTTGTCCCTGTACAACACAAACCAGCTTGTTAGGTAATTTTATGCTTTAAAAAAAAAAACACCACAAATAATGTTTCCTATTCCAAAAAAGAAGATAGGGAGAGGGGTTCTTACCTATTATGCTGATATGCTTGAGAACAAGTTTTTGCCTAGTAAATCACTTCTATATTTAGCAGATGCAAGAAAGTTGGAAAGATCCTTCTATTGTTATTTTTATGCCACTTTCTTTCTTCACTGGACACACACACATACACACATAGAGTAGCAATCACTTCTAAGCTTAAAAATATATGGGGGGGGGCTCGTGCGTGGGTGGCTTAGTTGGTTAAGCATCTGCCTTTGGCTCAGGCCATGATCTCAGGGTCCTGGGATAGAGCCGTGTTGGGCTCTCTGCTCAGCGGAGAGTCTGCTTCTCTCTCTCCCTCTGACCCTCCCTTCTGCGTACTCTCTCCCTCCTTGCTCTCTCTCTCTCTCTCTTGCTCACTCTCTTTTTCAAATAGATGAATAAATAAAAAATACATATATATGAATATGTATATATCCGTTATATGTGTATACATATATGTATAGGTATATATATAAAATATATATGTATATATGGAATGGTAGAGAAAGGGTATATCCAGGAGATCACAAGTATTGCTAGCCCAGAAGCTTATGAAACTCTTGACATTGTTTAGAACAATTATAAATAAGAGAATGTTCCTGTAGTATGGAAGAAGGCTGGTTGTGAGCAGCAAGTGTCTCTATATATTATAGAATCATTTAAAAAGCTGTGGAAATTTTGAGATTCTCTCTGTGACCCTTCTATAGTCTGTGGGGTTCACTTGGATTCTTCTTAGAAGCCAGTTGAGGTTTAGCAACTTGGCCCAAGTGCCTTTGTCCTCCAATGAAGGTGACAAAAGAGAAAAAAGTATTTTCTTACTTAAAAAATTCTATGAATTGGGAAGTTTTTTTCCACCAAGTGATTTTTAAAGATCAAATAGAACTACTGTCTTTCTGTTTTGAATGTTTTTTTGGTGTCACAGTGCTCTTTATATAAACTCAAACTCCTTACTATCTACCAAAGCCAGTTTCTTACTCTGTTCATCAACATCATTTATTGTGGATTTCCTCCTCACATATTATCCTTCAGACGCAAGGCCATTGTATTAGTCATCTTGGGCTGTTATAACAAAATACCATAGCCTGAATAATTTAAATGATAGGCATTTATTTTCTTATAGTTCTGGACACTGGAAGTATGAGATCAGGGTGACCAACATGGTCAGATTTTGGTGAGAGCTCTGTTCTTGGCTTGCAGATAGCTACTTTCTCACTGTGTTCTCACAGGGTAGAGAGAAAGAGAGGAAGAAATCCCTTTCTCTCTCTCTCTCTCTCTCTCTCTCTCTTTTTTTTTTTTCCAAGGCCACAGTCCTTGGGGATTAGGGCCCCACCCTTATGAACTCATTTAACCTGAATTACTTCCTAAAGACCCTATCTCCAGATACAATTGCATTGGAACCTAGGGCTTCAACATGTGAATTTTAGGGGACTGTGATTCAATCCACAGCATTGCAACCCTGGACCTCCCAAGCGCATGTCTTTATCACACTCAAAATGTATACATTGTATCCTACCAGCCCCTAAAGTCTTAGCTCATTCTGGTGTCATTTCTGAAGTTTAAAGTCTGAAGTCTTATCTAAGTATATCTGGGCCACTCTTTACTCAGTGAGGTGCCTGCTTCTCCCTCTGCCTGCCATTCCCCCTGCTCCTGCTCTCTCTCTCTGACAAATAAATAAATAAATAAATAAATAAATAAATAAATAAATCCTTAAGTATCTTAGCCCGACATGGGTGAGACTTGAGGTATGATTCATCCTGAGGCAAAATTTCTCTATACTATAAACCTGTGAAACCAGACAAGTTATATAAATAAAAATATAAATATGTGTGTGTGTATGTGTGTGTGTGTATGCATTTTTTAGTATAGTGGACATACAATGTGACATTAGTTTTAGGTGTACAATTTAGCAGATTGACAAGTATATACATTTTGCTATGTTCACCCACAAGTAGAACTACCATCTCTCTCATTACATTGCTATTACAATATCATTGACTATATTACTTATGCTCTAATTTTTATTCCCATAACTTACTCATTCCATAACTGGAGGCCTGTATCTCCCTGTTCTCTCCACACATTTTGCCTAAACCCCTGCCCCTCTCCCCTGTGGCAACCATCAATTTGTTCTCTGTATTTATAATCCTGATTCTGCTTTCTGTCTATTCCTTTTTTTTAGATTTCATTTATGAGTGGAATCATGTATTTGTCTTTCTCAGTCTGACTTATTTCACTCATCATGAAACCTTGTAGATCCATCCATGTTGTCTCAAATAGCAAATCTCATCCATTTTTATGGGTGTGTAATATTCCATTATGTATCTATACCATATTTTTCTCATCCATTTGTCTACAGATAGACACTTAGGTTGCTTCTTTGTCTTGGCTATTGTAAATAATGCTGCAGTAAACATAGAGGTGCATATATCTTTTCAAATTAGTGTTTTTGTTTTCCCTGGGTAACTATTCAATAGTGGAATTATTGGATCATATGGTATTTCTATTTTTAATACTTAGAGGAGCCTCCATGCTGTTTTCCAAAGTGGCTCTACCAATTTACATTCCCACCAACAGTTTACAAGAGTTCTTTTTTTTTCACATCCTTGCTGATACTTCTTTCTTATATTCTTGATTTTGGCCATTCTGACAGTCAGGTGGAGATACTTCATTGTGGTTTTGATTTGCATTTCTCCAATGACTAGTGATATTGAGCATCTTTCCATATGTCTGTTGGCCATCTGTATGTCTTCTTTGGAACAATGCCTGTTCAAGTTCTCTGTCCATTTTTAAACCATATATATATGTATATATATATATATATATATATATATACATATATATGTATATATATATATATTTTTTTGGTATTGGGTTGTATGAGTTTTTTATATATTTTGGATCTTGACCCCTTATTGGGTATATCATTTGCAGATATATTCTCTCATTCAGTAGGTTGTCTTTTATTTTATTGATGGTTTCCTTTGCTGTGCAAAAGCTTTTTATTTTGATATAGTCCCAATAGTTTACTTTCATTTTTGTTTCCCTTGCCTTAGGAGATGTATGTAAAAGAATGTTGCTATGGCTATCAGGGAAATTACTGCCTGTGTTCTCTTCTAGGGCTTTTATGATTTTAGGTCTCACATTTAGGTCTTTATTCCATTTTGAACTTATTTTTGTGCATGGTGTCAGGAAGTAGTCAGATTTATTCTTTTACATGTAGTTGTTCAGTTCTATTATATCTTTTTTTTTTTTTTCAGTTCCATTATACCTTAAGCCTTGAGAATAATTCCCTTTGAAAGTCTGCCTCCAGGCGCACTGGGGTGGTAGTGTCACCTTCCTGGCTTGGCAGGGTGGACTTAACCACTGGAGCTATTTGCAAGGGCCCGTGTCTCTGTGCTCTTGAGAGGCCTCACCCCTTCAGCCCTCTGCAAGTTCAGCCCCACTGCTTCAGGACAGGGGTGGGGTCATCCTGGCCTTCTGGAAAGCTGAGATGGGGCCTTTCCTTTATAACTTGGGAGGGGGAAACAGCTTTGCTCCCTGAGCCTGTGGTGGGAATCTCAGCCCTGACCATCTCTGAATTGCATTTGGAATCATTTTTCACTTTCTTTGAAGAAGAGCATATACTTTAAACAACCAAAATTTACTTTTTCACAGTTCTGGAGGCTGGAAGACTGAAATCAGGGAGCTAGCATGGTTAAGATCTGGTGAGAACCCTCTTCCTGCCTCGCATATAGACTTTTTCTCCCTATGTCCTCATGTAGCTGACAGAGATCTCTTTCTCTTCCTCTACTTATAAGGCCATAAGTCTTATGAGATTAGGGTCCCACTCTTATGAACTTATTTAACTTTAACTATCTCCTAAAGGCCCTATTTCCAGATACAGTCACATTGGGAGTGAAAGCTTAGACACAGGAATTTTGGGAGGACACAGTTCAGCCCATAGCAGCTCTCTTTAAGATCTTCACTTTGGGATTTCAGCATCTACTCTTTTTCTTCTGCTTAGAACACTAGTTTCCCTGTACTTTTCACAGCTGACTCCTCATTGTTCAGAGTTTATGTGTTTCTTTCCTCTTCCGACAATTTATCCTTGGCCCCTTCAGTCTAAGGAATATTACCTGCTACCCATTAGTCGTTCTCTATAAATTTACTGTGCATTTTCTTCAGAGCACTCATCATAATAAGATTTGTTTCTTCATTGCTTCAGTTTTAGTTTTCTCTTCCCCCTGTTATGAGGGAAGAAAGTTCATTCACCATTATTATGTTGGCATCATGCATGGCACATGCATTTGGCATTCTGCCAAATATGCAACAGCAATAAATTTTTATTAAAGTTATTAATGAATGATTTAAAAAACTTGAGTACATATTTTACCTTGCAATCATGTTAGAGTAATCTTTTAATAAACCTGTCGGATACCATGTTCCCAGGTGGTAATAGTCTTTTTATTATGATGAGTCACCTTCAGAAGTAAGTGAAAACATGGTAGATGCCAGAGAGTGTTAAGAGTACCTGGATTCCTTCAGATCTGGATTAGCCTTATCACTGTGCAGAATACCTATGTATACTTAGCTTTATCATTTTTTTTCTTCTTGAGTTCTTAGTGAAGGTTTTACCTCATTATTTTTAAAAATAATTTTAAATAATTTTTAAAATTTGAATATGGTTGACACAAAGTTATGTTAATTTCAGGTGTACAACATAGTGATTGAACTTCTCTATCCATTATGCTATGCTCACTACAAGTATACTACCATCTTTTACCATACGATGGTGCCTATCACACTATCATTGCCTATATTCCCTATGCTGTGCCCTATATTCCCATGACTCGTTCATTTCATAACTGGAAGCCTGTATTTCCCACTGCCCTTCATTCCTTTTGCCCATCCTCCCACTCCTCCACTCTGATAATCATTAGTTTGTTCTCTATTTTATAGTTATGAATTTGCTTTTTGATGGTTTATTCATTTGTTCTTTTAGATTCCACATATGAGTGAAATCATATGGTGCTTATCTTTCTCAGTCTAACTCATCTTACCTAGTATAATACCCTCTAGTTCCATCCATAGTGTCATGAAGGACAAGATCACCCTTTTTAACACACATGATAGAATATTATACAGTAATTAAAAAGGATGATTTTGTCCTTCCTGACAATATGACACATGATGTATGTATATATACCTATATATATATGTTCACACACACCACACACACCACATCTTTATCCATTTACCTACAGTTTAGCCTTATCTTTTAAATATATAATTGCATTGGTAAAATTTAGTTTGCAGCTAAAGATAATTAGGACACCTGCTTAAGTTATTTAACTTTGTAATAGGAGATGTTTTACTGGAAATTTGGTTGTGGAATAATGGTTGTCTATCTTGATTCTTGATTTGATATTTCAAAATTGCTAACTAAAGAGTCTTT
The DNA here is from genome assembly GCA_002007465.1 of Ailurus styani. Taxonomy (NCBI): domain Eukaryota; kingdom Metazoa; phylum Chordata; class Mammalia; order Carnivora; family Ailuridae; genus Ailurus; species Ailurus styani. The sequence goes on along the minus strand of LNAC01000696.1, from coordinate 333,452 downwards.
ATCCATCAAGATGTGTTCAGTTTAAAGTAACAGAAAATAAATAATGAAGAAATAGTGTCTTAAATCATAAACTGTTTTATCGTTTACATAATAACAGAAGCATGAGGTCTCATGGTTTTGGCCTCATTGTGCAATAGCATAATCATGAGCAGCTCTTTCTGTCTTTTTGTGTCACCTATTTTAATATGTTGGCTTTTTACTTTTGTGTTTGTCACTGTTTGGTTACAAGATAGCTATCATAGCTTCTGGGATCAAATCTATGTTTAAGGAAAGAAGAAAGAGATGACACCAACAGTTTTCTTCTTACATGTGTTTTCAGGTAAAGTGAGGATAAAAAGACTTTCACCAAAACATTACAGAAGATTTTTCACCTAAGTTCCATTGACTGTGCTGGGTCACATCACCACATTAGCTACAAAACTTGAAAAAGAAAGGAAGATATGAGCAAAATAGAATTTATCTTGATAGGCTAAAACAAATAAGGATTCAGCTCCTGGAGGGGACTACCTCCCCTGAGAGAAAGGCTTTATTCCCCTATTGATCACAAAATTGGGGTTCTGATGAGGAGGAAGCAGGGAAGAAATAATGAAGGATTCTTTCGGCTAAGCACCCTGTCATTTCATAGATTAAGAAAAAATAATAGAAATATTCAAGACTAACAGAAAATAATCTTTTTTATTTTTTTATTTTATTTGGTAAAAAAAATTAAAGAACAGTGTGCCTGGGTGGCTCAGTGGGTTAAAGCCTCTGCCTTTAGCTCAGGTCATGATCTCAGGGTCCTGGGATTGAGGCCCGCATCGGGCTCTCTGCTCAGCAAGGAGCCTGCTTTCCCCTCTCTCTGTCTACCTCTCAGCCTCCTTGTGATCTCTCTCTCTCTCTGTCAAATAAATAAATAAAATATTTTAAAAAAAAATTAAAGAACAATTAGTTCACAGTTAACATATAGATGGACATTTTGGGGGAGTGAACATTGGGTGGAATACTTTAGTAGGGCTGAACAGCCAAATAATTTAAAGATATTTGTATTACTTTAATTTATTTCTAACATTAAATACATTTAGCATTCCTTTTATGTCACATGTAGTCACCGTTTGCATTTGAATTGAGATCTTAGTATTCTATTTTGCATATATACCACAATTTGTTTATCTATTAATCTGTGTTGGACCCTTGGGTTGATTCCACCTGTTGGCTATTGTGAGTACTGCTGCTAATGAATGTGGGCATACCAATTTACCTTTGAATCTCTGCTCTCAATTTTTTTGACTATATACCCAGAAATAAAATGGCTGCATTATATGGTAATTCTGTCTTCAAATTTTTTTTCTTCTTTCCAGTAAGGATTCACTAGAGAAACAAATATTGAATAACTTATTATTTTTTTGAAGATTTTATTTACTTATTTGGGAGAGAGAGAAAAAATGAGTAGGGAGAGGGGCAGAGGGAGAGGGAGAAGCAGGCTCCTACTGAGCAGGGAGCCTGATGTGGGGCTCGATCCCAGGACTCTGGGATCGTGACCCGTGCTGAAGACAGACGCTTAACCAACTGAGCCACCCAGGTGCCCCTGAATAACTTATTATTTAAAATGGTTTTAATAAGTCCAGGGTAAATATTCTATCTTTAATTTTTTGAGGAATTGCTATACTGTTTTCCATAGCGGCTGTAGCATTGTACATTACCACCAAGAATGCACAAGGGTTCTAATTTCTCTACATCGTCAACAACATGTTAATGTCTGTTGTTCTTTTTTAAATTACTTTTATTTCCTTTTTTTTTTGTTGCCATCCTAGTGGGTATGAGGTGATATGTTATTGTGATCTTGATTAGCATGTCTCTGATGATTAGCAACGTTAAACATCTTTTCATGTGTTTATTAGATATTTATATATTTTCTTTGGAGATATTTTTAATGTGTAACTTTTCAAGTCTTTTGCCCATTTTTAAATTGGATTGTTTGCTTTTTTGTAGTTGAGTTATAAAAATTCTTGATATAGTCTAATATTAACCAATTATCAGATACACGATTAGCAAATATTTTCTCTCATTCTGTGGGTTGTCTTCTGGCTCTATTGATTGTTGTTTGATGCACAGAAATTTTCAATTTTGATATAGTCCAGTTTTGTTTTTTTCTTTTGTTATCTGTGCTTTTTATGTCATATCTGAGAAAGCATTGCCAAATCTAGTATAATAAAACTTCCCCCTATGTTTTCTTCTGAGAGTTTCATAGTTTTAACTCCTAGATTTAGGTCTGTGATGCATTTTGAGCTATTTTTTTGTATATGATATAACCAAGAGCCAGACGCTCAAATGACTGAACCACTCAGACACCCCCACAGAAAACCTTTGAACTGTAGTTTGAAATATGGTGATTGTCTTCACATTTACATGATTGAGTTGCAAGTTGAACTAACAACCTCTTTGTGGAATATAATTTTTATTTGAAAAAATGACTGACAGGAAGATTTGCATTGTTCAGACTAAGATATTAGAAGAAATTTTTTTGAAAACATGAAGAGATCTTGTCACTTGAAAGTAGAAAATGTAGCAACAATTTTTTGTCAATGATAAAATTAAAAATTTGATTTGAAAATAAGAACTTCTGGGAAATTTAAGTATCTGTCATCTGTGAATGTGACAGCTTTCCAGTTTAACTTTTCTGGTGAGATTAGTAGTGATATTAACAAATGTGGTTTTATGATTTGTACGATGAAATATGTTAACACTTGGAATATCTCCCTAACTCAATAAAGCAGTATTTTCCAAATGATCAACATTTATGTAGTGTTACAAAATCATACATGAATAAAAGAACCATTTATTTATTTGTTTGCTTGTTTATTTATTTATGGTTTTATTTATTTATTTGAGAGATAGAGAGAGCATGAGAGAGGAGAAGTCAGAGGGAAAAGCAAACTCCCCGCTGAGCAGGGAGCCTGATGTGGGACTTGATCCTGGGGCTCCAGAATCATGACCTGAGCCAAAGGTAGTTGCTTAACCAACTGAGCCACCCAGGTGCCCCTAAAAGATCCATTTAAAGTGCATATTGGGCCAGTAGATACTAATGTACAAAATACAAAAACTCAGCAATAGAGGTTCAGATTCCACATTGCAATTAATTTTTAGGAACTATTTGTTGAGTTTTGGTTTAGTATCAAAGAAGAGCTATAATTATTTTTAAAGACCAAAAAATGCTTCTCACACTCATAACTACATTATCTATGTGAAGCTGGATTTTCATCACACGCTTAAATAACATATTATAGCAGTTTGAGAGCAAAAGTAAGTATGAAAATCTAGCCATATTGCATTAAGCGACACATTAAATTAAATTAAAATTAAAACAATAACAGTGAGGTGTCAATGCTTCCATGCCCTCTAGTGGACAGAGACAGGAAATATGTATATGTGTATAATACTCTTACGTGTAAATATTTGATCAGTATGCATTTATAATATTTCTATTTGTGTCAGTGCTATGTCTGAATGTCTGTGTCCCTCAAAAGTCCCCAGCCCTTTGGTTTTGTGAAGATGTAAAAAGTCTGTAGCCCAGAAGAGGTCTTCACCAAACCATGCTGGCATCCTGATCTTGGACTTCTAGCTCCTGGAACTATGAGAAATAAATTTCTGTTGTTTATAAGATACCTTGTCTTTGATTTTATTGTTACAGTAGCCAGAATGGACAAAGACAGTCAGTAATATGTGTGCATTATAAAATCATAAGTTATACTAATGCTTACTACTCTATCCCAGTACCTCAGTGCTCTTTCTAGCTTTCACTCTTTCCAGGTTTATAAATATCTTCTCTGCTAATGAGAACCTTGACTCCTTTTATCCTCAATACTTTTATTTATTTGCTGAATGTAAGCTATCTCTCAACCACACTAGCTATGTTCTTTCTATAACCTTGTCTGCCATGCAAGTTCGGTGAACCTCTCTCAAAAAGTTTTCCCTCTGGTGAGAGAAATAGGCAATAAATAAGCAAAGAAAATAAAGTTTCATATAGTTACAAGTATGGTGAAAACAAGAGAATGTAATAAAAAGTAGAAATGCTTTATAGGTGATTAGAGAAGCCTTTTCTGGGGGATGATTTTGGCTTAGGATCCCAGTTTTGAGAAGGAGCCAACTTTATCAATGTTGGGGGCCCATCAGTGGGGAGGTGTTCTCAGGGAAGGGATGAAATTAACAAAAAAGAGTGAGGCAGAAAGTTTGGTGGTTACATCAGTGAGGAAGAAAACTTGACTAAATAGCTTAATCAAACCTAAGTTTACTTTTTGACATGACAAGAAGATTGGCGTAGACAGGTTTTGGTCTACTTATTTTGGTGGCCTGATATTAACCTCTAGGATTCTCTTGAGCAGTGATATTTTGGACTGACCTGGGAGAGTCAGTTGTTAAGTTTTCAGAAATTTGTGAACTTGTTGTGAAACAAGAATTATTATTATTTTTAAAGATTTAATTTATTTATTTGAGAGAGAGAGAGAGTGAGAGAGAGCATAGGTGGGGAGGAGAGGGAGAAAGCAGGCTCCCCGCTGAGCCGGGAGTCTGATGTGGGGCTTGATCCCCGGACTCCAGGATCATGACCTGAGCCACAGGAAGAATGCTTAACCAATTGAGCCACCCAGGTGCCCCTGAGACAGGAATTAATAAAAATTAAATTTACATACAATGAAATTATTTTTAAAAGGTAACAAATGATCAAAACTCATCCCTTCCTAATTATTTTACTGTATTTCACTGTTATCAATGCACTTAAGGTTATTTATAACTATTGGGTGTGGTGAAAATACTGTATAATGGTGTGCTTGTTGCACATATTTTCTCAACTTGATGTTAAATGATGCTACATTGTTGGGTTTAAATAGAATAAGGTGGTGGCACACCAGGGAAATCAGCAAATGCTACATATAAGGCTCCTTCCACCTCATCTCCCCTTACACCATGGAAAAACAACTCATTAAGTGTTTCATAGCACATGATTGTTCTTGAGGCTTTTTATTTATGGTGGCAAAATGTCTCTTGCAGCTCCAGTTCTGATTTCCAAAGGCCAAAGAAAAGGTGAAGCATTGAGGCAAGAGTGGGCTGAGAAAGAAATGAGGGAAAGGTGGCTGCTGAATTAGAAAATCTAAAAGGGAAAGTGTAAGGGACTACTTTTAGCTGGATGGTGTTAGGAAGAAGGGGCTGTAAGTTGTGGTTTGGCTAGGCCACGCAGGAGCCCCAGTGTTTGAGGAATGCTGAGGACTCTGTGATGAAACATAGGGATTAAGGAAATAATAGTAAAATAACTCAGATGGAGAGGTAAGACACATGTGATTAGAAAGTAGATGATTTTTTGTAACCTGCCCTCCCACTTAATGTGTGATGGATCTTTTTATGTTGTTAATTATTCTTCTACAACACAATTTCTAAGACTTCAGAGTATTCCATTATTGAATTCTTTCCCTAAAGGAAATTCAGTGAATGGCTTGGAATATCTTAATATTATTTAGCGTTCATTGTTTGCCACTCATGGTCAACAACCCAGACCATGTTTACTTGTATTTCATGAGGAAAGGAAAGGTATAGGAGATAATCTGGTTAAATGTAGAGTTGAAAGTATTGTCAGGAGAAAACTTACCATTTTCATGTTTTGATTATTGTATTCACTTGGTGAAGTATAAGGAAAAAATTAAGAAATAAAAGACAATTTTGACACCTTAGCCTTAAGCTTCTGCACTAAAATAAGAGGAAAATAATGTTCATATATCAAGGGAAATAGGTTACAAGCTGAAGCGTGCAAACCTCTTCACACAATCAAATATACTGCCAAAAAGGAATTAATGGTATTCTACTTATTTTCATTGAAATAAGGTTAGAGACTCCAGCTCTGGTAAAAATTTCGCAACTGAATGCCCAATTGAATTAATTGAACTTCCCCAGGAAGGAGAATTCTAGTTATTGCTTTTCTATTTTTCCAAACTTGTTGCTATTAAATTACAATAAGCACTTACAGCCTGTGAATGCATTGGCGATGGCACTAGAGTTCCCTAGGCTGCTCCATTCCCAGATGAGCTTCCTTGTGAGGAAAAGTCTCTGGTTTAGCTACATTTCGAGTTGAAGACTCCATAGATTTTAGAGCTTTTAGTTTCCAAAGAAAGAATAAAAATAAAGAAAGGTTTTAATGTGGGAAATATGAAACCTTTTTTGTTTCAGAGTATATTTTCCCCTTTCCCTATAAGATTCATTTAAGAACTGAGTGCTGTCAAACCTGTCAGGGGAGCGAAGATGATTTGTAGCCTAAAAGAAGACTGAACTCAGAAATCAAAATGAAAGGAAATGTGCTAATCTCTTTCCACTGAGGAAGAGTGCAATTTAAATTAAGGAAACAGCACTCCCCCCCCCACACCCCGACTTTTCAATGAGTTATCAAAATAGGGCAGATTCTTTGTATCAGACAGAAAATGTGCTGGAGTCAAGATTTTCTTCCCCGTTGTCACCAACAAGTAGCCTGAAATAAATACTCTATTTTAAAAAGAAATTTGACTGATAGCTCCTGTTTGCCTGTCAAATTATCATTTCATTTTTATTTCCTATAGTTCAGCATTTTCATTCAGAACAGCTATATTTCTGGTCAGAAAGGGAAACTGAAAGTGGAATCATATAGTAAAAGAATGATAGAGAAAGGTCTCCTGTATCATTCCAAATGCCAGAATTACAGATGATGTGTTAACCTGTGACATGCTATTCTGTTCTTACATTTTTTGATAAGTCAGGAATTCGAAGAATACTAAGAGTGTAAAAAGCATAGATATTGTTTCCTGAGAGAGCCTTTTTCCATCTAACATTGCACTCCAAAGAACATGAAGAACTCCAGAAGCTGCTGCCTTTTTGAAAAGCATCTTGACGTTTCCCTTAAAAGGAGAAGATTGACTACATTTTGAATTCTTACATGACTTCTTCAAATAATTTATTGGATGCTTATAATGTGTCAGTTATTCTTCCAACGTCTTTATTAGTATTGTCTCATTTAATCTTCACAATAACCTTATGAGATAGTAATATTAACTCCTTTTTATAGATGACAAAATTGGGACTTGGAGAGATTTAGTAATGCTGCAGCCAATAAGCTGTGGAATCACAGAAGAGCCCAGTCTTTTAATCATTACAATTGTTTCCTAACACAAAATGTATAGGCGAAATAAGAGTAAAACAAAAACAAAAACAAAAAAAACAACCCAAAACAGCTGTATTGCAATAAATAGAACATTTCTTTTTACCCCTTACCTTCTGAGCCCTTTGTTCATAACCTGGTATGGAGAGCCAGAGGTGGGGTGGGTGCAGCCAGGCATCCCTGCTATGGGTGTATGTGTTCCAGGGACAGACTAGAGAAAGTGTAAAGCTGATGTAGAAAGGTAAACGAGGAGGAAAACTAGGAAAAATAATAAACTGCATGAATTTTGTGGCCATAGCATTTAAAAACTCCCCACAGACCATTTTCAAAATGCCTGTATCCTGGAGGTATTTTCTGTGGATGTATCTAAATATTTCAAAACCACTCATCATTCATTTCTAGATTCCAAAAACCCTACCCTAGAAATCTTTCTGTTAAGAAATGAGATGACTCGGGCGCCTGGGTGGCTCAGTGGGTTAAAGGATCTGCTTTCGGCTCAGGTCATGATCTCAGGGTCCTGGATCGAGGCCCGCATCATGCTCTCTGCTTGGCAGGGAGCCTGCTTCCTCCTCTCTCCTCTCTCTCTGCCTGCCTCTCTGCCTACTTGTAATCTCCCTCTCTGTGTCAAATGAATAAATAAAATCTTTAAAAAAAAAAAAGAAATGAGATGACCCCAGCTAGTTTGGACTTCCTACCTTAGAAGTTATGTATTTTGAACTTTTTTTTTTAAGATTTTATTTACTTGTTAGAGAGAGTGAGAGTGTGCATGAGTAGGGGGAGGGACGGGGGAGAAGGAGAAGCAGCTTCCCCGCTGAGCAGGGAGCCCAATAAGGGACTCGATCCCAAGACCCTGGGATCATGACCTGAGCTGAGGGCAGCTGATTAATTGACTAAGCCACCTAGGCACCCATATTTTGAACTGGTTTAATGAGAGACAAACATAATCCATATTTCTAAGGATGTTTTGCATGCCAGAGTATATTCATAGAAATAAATCCTTAAATTCTAAGACAGACTAGAGATCTACCACTTTTCCGCTGAGGAAGAATGGGCCATAGAAGCAAATCAGTATAAGATGACCTGAGGATATGGATATAGAATGTAGCAGATGAATCAAAAGTTCTGACCTGGCTGGAGATTGTTGTTGTAAAAGCAGACATAGTAATTTTTTGGGAAATATCCTCCAGCAGTGTATTAATCAGGCATTTGATAGCATCTTGCACTCCAAAATACTTATTTTTTTTTGTTGAATTGCCTGTTTTTAAATATTTAATCTATTCTATTTCTTACATTTATATATGAATTTCCTCACAGGAGCTAAAGGTTTCTTTACCAATGTAAGCAGTAAAATGATAGATTACTCATATTTACTGTGGGAACTATGCTAGAAATGGAATTATATATACATATAAATTAGGTTAAAGAAACCCAAAAAGTAAAACTCATAGTTGAAAAACACATTATTTTTGTTGCTTAATTAGGTTCACAACAGATATCAGGCTTCTAAAGGAATAATGGACTTTTCCAAGGAAAAAAATGATAAAGAAATAGAGAGAAGTTTACTAGAAGGAAAAGGGGCTGTTGATTCTCTTAGCCTATGTAGTGATTTCTCATTGCTTAGGTAGATGTGGTTAGTAAGAGAGAACTTCAGTGATGTGGACCCTGTTGGATATGTTCTGGGGGTCTTGTGTCCCATGAAGCCAGGAAGTGGGTAAGTAACTATTTTATGAAATCAGTAATGGGACGCCTGGGTGGCTCAGTCGGTTAAAGCCTCTGCCTTCAGCTCAGGTCATGATCTCGGTGTCCTGGGATCAAGCCCCGTATCAAGCCCCGTATCGAGCCCCGCATCGGGCTCCCTGCTCGGCAGGGAGCCTGCTTTCTCCTCTCTCTCTGCCTGCCTCTCTGCCTGTTTGTAATCTCTTTCTGTCAAATAAATAAATAAAATCTTAAAAAAAATCAGTAATGAAATAGTTGTGAACATTCAGAAAATAATTGACTCAAATGTCCACCAAAATATAAAAAAGTAGTATTTTTTTAATGTTAATCTTTGTGAAAAGTTTATTTTTTTCAACTCTGGTGCTATACTTCCAGTAATTCTGCAATATCATAGTTTTCTACTTAACGCAGTCTCCAGAAAAATTCTTTATTTTTTTAGAAGATTTTGTTTATTTATTTCACACACACACACACACACACACACACACACACACACACACACACACACACACACAACACAAGCTGTGTGGGGAGCAGAAGAGGGAGAGGAAGAAGCAGGCTCTCCGCTGAGCAGGGAGCCCAAAACAGGGCTCAATCCCAAGACCCTGGGATCATGACCTGAGTTGAAGGCTGACGCTTAACTGACTGAGCCACCTAGGCACCCATCCAGAGGAATTCTGTATTTGTTGAATGCATCTATTGACTTGCATGTAGCCACAGATTATAAAAATTTAATAGAGATATATGAAATATGAAATATGAAAAAAAGCTTTACATAAGCAAAAAACTGAAATTTGCAAATCCCTCAATTTAAAATATTTAAAAATCCATATTTTTAAGTGGGGATTTTGAGTAAGTTGTAAACTGTGTTTATGCTTTTGCCACATGGTAGAAATATTTTCAAACTGTTTATGCATATCAAGATGTCTGTGAGTGTCTTTGCTAACTATTTGCAGTTTTTAAAGCAAAACTATTATAATTTTAGAGTATTTTGAAAATATGCTATATAGCAAAGTCATAAAAGACTCATTCAGTGATGGTATTGGCCTAAGTGCTGAGATTTTTTTCCTGAAAAATCAGCAATTTTAGAATAAAAAAAGACATGATGAAATACTATTATTATGGATATATTATTTGTTAATATGTTGTACTTTAATAGTATAGTTAAAAGCAAAAATAACTATAATGGCTGCAGATTTGTCATCCTTTAAACAATGTCCCTACTTTATATTTATTCTATTGGGAATTTGTTTAGGGGTTAGTTAATGAATATAAATGATCATTCAGATAAAATACAGCTGACCTCAATTTATTTAAATCAGTGACTGATACTGTAATGTGTAGAACACTGGGCATTTATGTTAGGATAAACGTAGTTTTAATCTAAGTTAAAATCTTGAAGTTTCACTAAAACTACATTTAAAATGATCCAAAACCCTTTCTTTGCTGTGATGAGATTAAAAGCATACTCATTCCCTGGAGGGTAAATGGTATAACCATCGTTGAGTTATATCAACCATAATTCATTCCAGGCTTAGTCTGGTGGGCATCTTTCTCCCCTGAAACACATGGTCAAGTGCAAAAGAATGGATTTCTGCTAGGAAGGGGAAACAGGACATGGGCGAACAACAAACTATGTCTGTTGGAAAGAGCATGAGAAAGAGATGAAAAATATATGTCCTAGTGAGGTTGTAAAGAAATTGCCTCAACACCACTAAAGCTTCTTTCTCTCTCTCTCTCACACACATACATACACAAACACACCCGCACAATCTTACACATGTTGTCTATATTCACAAAAGGTAATTTTTTCATAATCCTTAAGTAGGCGTATACATCCATTGTTCTTTGCAAACACATTGAGATGACCAAATTTGGGATTTATTCAGCAGTGGACTAGCAGTGTAGGGTCGGCTTTCCCAGTGTAAAGGACCTCTTGTCCTTTAATGGTGCTATGACTTTGGCAACTCTAAGCAGCCACATAAAGATCTCATTTTATACTTCAGTTTTAGAATTGCTAGGGTCTGGACACCAAAATATTAACTATTTGCGTTTTTTCCAACTTTATCCCTAGTTGTCCTCAGACAGAATATAAAGATAGATTGCATGTGAGGAAAATATCTCACTTTGCTCCTGCATTCATCTGTTCTGATAAGTCCTCACTGGATGTGTTTCACTCCAATCCACTGTTAAAATAGTATCAATTTTATCTCATGCTTCACATACCCGACTTTATTTTACAGGTCGAGTTTTCTCTCGAGTGGTTGAACTACTCTTTGGAGCCATACAGGGTAAAATTCCAGACCCATGCTGTCCTGCGCGCTTGTGCCTCCATTAGAGACAATCAGGCTGAGCCATAATTTCGACTAATATTGTTGGCTTGATGACATGCAGGTCTACTTTTTCATCCTAACGGACCTGGAAGAAGGGAGAAGAGAAGCAATTTTTGGTTTGATGAGATACCTAGCTGACACTTAGGCCTGGATTTCTAAAATGTCCTGAAGCTAAATTCAGAAGAAATGGAGTTGATTTTCGGTAGGTCCCCACTGCCTTTTGAATGGCACTTTATCCACTGCTATTGGTTTTGATAGGGCTATTATATAACCTGTTATTATTAAGTTCTATAACCTCGGGCTGTCAGTGATTGTGAAGTTTCTCTTGATAACTGGTTCAGATGCTTTTTACTATTTTGGTTCTGGGGCAGACTCAGGATAATACTATTCATAAGGTTCTGCTTTATCAATTTGGACTAATTGCTTTGAATTGCAATTAAAATTTATTTGGACATGAGAGAGGCTTGTACATTCCTAAATGTCCAGTTAAGGCCATTTATTAATGGTTAAAATGTCATAGGATGCCAAGAGCAAACAAGAAGAAGATGAATACCTCCTCTCCTGGTAACATTTTCTTCACCTTCCTGTCCTATCATATAGATTAATGTGTTGTTTTGGGAAAGGGCTGAAATTGGATAATACTCTGAAAGGCTGAGTTGAGGATAAAAGGGTTTCTTGGAACCCATATGTCTTCATAAAAAATGTTGACTTTTGAGACAGGCTGGGGTGTAGCATTGTCTGTTTGGCGGATGGCTCATAGGCTGCAAGAGGACAATAAAATCTCCAAGGTTACTCCAATCCAGATTGATCTTTGCTTTCATTTAAGTTGCCCTAGAATCACAACTACACAGGCAGTGGTGACAGAGGAATCGCAGTGTCATATGGAAAATAGAATTGAAGCAAAAACCAGCTTAGCTACAAATTAAAGCAAGTAATATAAATACTGAGCAGAAAGCATCTACAATTTCTCTTGTCTTTTTAGTGAAGAGCTTGGAGTCAGTGGGAAATGAGACAAGATCATAATATGTGAGGGTAGCCTGATGAAGTCCGTTACAACTGAATTATAAAGTGGCAGTTAGATAGAAAAGTTGGCAACATGTGGAATAATGGCAAGATATTCCCGATTAAATGAAGAAAATCAAGTGAGAATAACAACAAATGAAGGAACAAAGAAGGCGAAAGCTGGCCTGGGTGAACCTTGGAGGGGAAATTGCACTTCCATTTTGTGCTGCAAAATTTCCAAGAACAAATAGAATAAATGTTCAGGGCTGAAGCATACAACTCTAAAAAGGATCATTGGCTAAAAGTGACTGGATGGCTAACTATCATTTTAGAAAGCATGGGAAGTAAAACTATTTCAGCGAGAGCTCTATATGTTGTGGGAGAAAGGAGAATTGACCAAAATAAGGATATTTCGATGGAGGAAGGAAAATGCTAAAGACAAAATTAGTCTATGAGAGAAATCTAGATGCATGGGACTGTTCGTTGGGGATCTAATATAGTGTTAGTATAGCATTGCTTGTGTTTATGAGTTGGTTGAGATGCCTTTAGCTATAAGTAATATAAAAACAAATTTCAACTGACTTTTAAAGTTAGAGCCTTTATTGCCTCACAAAATTGGTAGTTCAGTGTTAGGTCTTCAGTAACATAAGTGAGTTTTACCTCTTAGATATTTTTAAATCTTTAAGAGAGAGGCAAGATGGAGTTAGTGAATATTGCTTTGTATTCATGCATAGCCAGCCCACAGGGAAAACAAAAACAAAAACAAAAACAAACTCTTATTTCCTGAGATCAAGGCATGGTATCTAAGAAGTCTCCCGAAAACAGAATAAAAAACAAACTTCCTTTCAGGTCTCATTGGACACCATTGCACCACATAAACACCCAAAATGGGTGCAGGATGGGATTAATACAAAATCAGTCAGATCTACCCTGGAGCTGAATTCCCTGGACTCACATGTGAGAGATAATAAATAAACAAGTTTGTAGTAATTTGGAGCAGTTGGATTCTATTGTGATGATGGACAGCTCTAAAATCTCAGAAACTTAAAGCAACAGATGTTTCTTACTTGCTATCTCCATATCATTTTGGTGTTCTCAATGAGAGTCAGGGTAAAAGCATCTGGAAGAGTCTATAGTGAACTACTTTGGCTTACGTTATTTTAAATCAAATCTGAAACATTTCCATCAAACGTTTCCTCTTGACCTTTTGCAGTCGATGTTTCCTCCTACTCCCTGTCCTGGGCAACAAACTGATTTGTTTGTATTACTATAGATTAATTTGATTTTCTTTAATTTTATATAAATGAAATAGAAATTTTTCTATTTATCTTTGAGTAATTTTCTGCTTTTGCCTATTTTGAATAAAGCTGTTATGAACATATGTGTACAAGTTTTTGTATGGACATATGCATTCTTTTCTCATATATAAATGTTACATAAATGTTATAATTTTATTTTAAACATTCATATGTATCAAAAGAAAATTAGGAGTAAAATACTTTAATGCTTACTCAGATATTTATAATTTATGACACTTTTCATTTCTTCTTAGTGATCTAAGTTTCCCTCAGGTATTATTTAACTTTAGCATAAAGAATATCCTAAAGTTTTACTCTTTTTTTCCTTCCTTCCTTTTTCCCTCCCTCCCTTCCCTCCCTCCTTCTTCCTTCCTTCTTTCTTTCTTTCTTTCTTTCTTTCTTTCTTTCTTTCTTTCTTTCTTTCTTTTCTTTCTGTGAAGTTTTGCTAGAGATAGGTCTTAATTTTATTTTACTGGGAGATATATTTATTTGTCTTTGATTCATTAAAGAGATTTTTGATGGGCATGGATTTCTGGGGTTTCAGATTTAAGATTTTATTCCACTGCTTTCTAGTTTTCCTAGTTTATGTTGAAAGTCCATAGTAATTCACATCTTTGATTCCTTGAATATGAAGTACTGATTTTCTTTGACTGCTTTCAAGATTTTTTTCTTTATCTCTGTTTTTCAGTAGTTTGACTATAAACAGCTGAGGTTTGGTTTTCTTTGTATGTACATGGTTTGGATTTCTTCAGTAGATACATTTATTTTTCACCAAATTTGGGGAATTTTCCACCATTATTCGTTCAACTGTATTTTTCATTCTCACTTTTTTCTTTTCTCTCTTTCTGTGACTCAAATTACATCGATGTCAGACTTTGTAAATTCTGTCCCTAGGTCCCTGAAGTTCTGTTTATTTTTATTTTTTCTATTTTTTAATTCGATATTTCCTAATGGTCTATATTCACATTGGAGTATTTTCCCCCCTCTGACATCTTATTTTATTCTTAAACACATCTATTTATTTTTTAATTTTTAACTTTAAGATCCTATATTTTTAGTTATAGAATTTAGTCTATTTTTATATTTTCTATATCTCACTGAAAATCTCTATCTTTCTATTCATTAGAAGTACATATTCCTATGCCTTGTTGGATATAGTGGTCATAGTTATAATAGCTGTTTTAAAGATTTTGTATGATGATTTAAACCCTTGGATGATGTCCAGGTTGGTCTCTACCGGTTTTCTTTCTTCTTAAGAGTAGGTCACATTTTTTTCTTCATGTTTAAAATAATTTGTAAAATCGTTTCTTTAAAATTGTAATTGCTCTGCTGTGGAGACACTGGATTCTGTTATATTGCTTCAAAAATATGATGTTTTTATCAGAAGATAATTTTCCTGTATTCACTCAGAAAAGTCCATTTAGTTTTTGAAAATCTAGGAGAGCTCAAATTTTTGTTTCTTATTTTAGATTTACATATAAGTTGTTTTGGGTTTTGCTGATCATTCATAGATCAAAGATTAGACAAAGACTTGGATGAAGTTTACTCTTAGAACCTAGAATTGCCCTTATTTGCTTCTCTTTGCTGGATTTCCCTTTTACTTCTCATTGATAATGGTTGGTTTAATCTCTGTCCTCTAAATTTTCAGGCCAGAAATATTTTGGGTTTTCTCTCAGGATTTTGGCTTCCTTTTGTTTTGTCATGACTGGTATACTCTCAGTGTAAAGCCATTAAAATGGGGACCTACCAAGCTGTAGTCCTTTCTTTTAAATTTTGACTTTTTAAAAAATTTGTCTTCTTTGTGATACCTGGGCAGCTCAGTTGGTTAAGCACATGCCTTGGGTTTAGGTCATGATCTCAGGGTGCTGGATTCGAGCCCAGCATTGGGCTCCTTGCTCAGCAGTGAGTTTGTTTTTCCCTCTCCCTCTGCCCCTCCATCTGCTTGCTCTCTCTCTCTCTAATAAAAAAATTAAATCTTTAAAAAAATTTTGTCTGCTTTATTCCATTCTTTAGAGTTCTTAGTTGTTTTTTCTTTTAGTATTTAGTCCAGACTTTATAGTTGTCATCTATCATATCTATCTATCTATCTATCTATCTATCTATCTATCTATCTATCTTTTAGGACCTTACTCCACCATACCAGAGTAAGAAATCTGCTCTTGCTTTTGAGGTTTCTGCTTGAAAATAGCACAAGTGAATTCTACTCTATTTCTTTGATTAAATGAAGCCATACCGCCATGCCTATCTCCAAGAGGGCAGGGTTGTAATTCTACAATATGTCCATAGATGAGAGACTCTGAATATTTGTAAATAGTCTTGAAGACTACATACTACCACACCTCAGAATTATGGGAAAGAGAAGAGGAATCACACTAAACTATTACTCAAGAGATCCACTTTATGATATGCCCAACAAAATGATAGATGAAGTGATTTCAAGATAAATTGGCAAAAGTCTAAACAGGGTGGCCAAGGATATTTTAATCTTCATGTGTGAAATTTCAATTTTGTACAAATAGAACATATTCATGTACTGTTTGTATAATAAGATCATAAATTTTTCAAGAGATGAATTTGACTACTTGGAGGAAGGATTAAAGGCAAATGGCAGCAATGATTATATATATATATTATTCTATTTCTTAAATCTTATGATTAGCAATGTGTTATTCCTTAGGCTGCTAGTGCAGGAAATAGTTGATAAACAAGGGAAAGAATAATATCTAAGTGATTATGGTAATTGTTATAAAATAAATTTTTATTGCTGCAGACATTCTAAAGGCCTTTATTTAGAAGATATTATTCAGAGAATTTAACTAAGATATACCGTAGATATAATTCAGAAATTATTAGTATAATTAAGCATAAAGGCCAAAGTTTAATTGCCTAGTAGTTATTAAATAACTATTTGGGTCTCCAAAAATAATACAAATATTATTCAGTAATTTATAAAATATAACCTAACACTTAAACTTTAATAAATATTTATAACCTAATAAATATTCATGCCTTAATAAGATAGCATATGCAAAATCTGTAATTAGAAATATAAATGCCATTATCAGGTAAAACAAATTTAGTTCATTAGTCTTGTATATATTTCACTAATATAACTCTTTATCAAGTAGAAAAAAATCAGCAAATTTACAAAATACCAGGTTTGTCCATATTAAACAAAAGGCAACTAGTTCTTTTTCATAAGAAGATATTGATCTTATATAATATCTAATGTTTTCATTAAAATGGCAATGACCTTTATTTTACCCAAAATGAAAATTATGTCAGTTCAAATTCATAAATTTAGTCTGTGTAATTTCCCACCTTCAACATATGTATCTATTTCACTAATTCTGAATGATAAATTCATTACATAAATTAAATCTCAAGCTGAAATTTTTCTGAATTGAAGTTTTCAAAATTTGCAAATCTTGTGGGTATGACATAGGATCTCATTTTTTATTATTTGCTTTTCCTTGATTTCCAGTGAGATCGTCCATCTTTTCATATATTTTTTGGTAAATGGAG
>LNAC01000696.1:238142-313655 GCA_002007465.1 Ailurus styani | reverse complement strand
ACATTTTTTTCTTCATGTTTAAAATAATTTGTAAAATCGTTTCTTTAAAATTGTAATTGCTCTGCTGTGGAGACACTGGATTCTGTTATATTGCTTCAAAAATATGATGTTTTTATCAGAAGATAATTTTCCTGTATTCACTCAGAAAAGTCCATTTAGTTTTTGAAAATCTAGGAGAGCTCAAATTTTTGTTTCTTATTTTAGATTTACATATAAGTTGTTTTGGGTTTTGCTGATCATTCATAGATCAAAGATTAGACAAAGACTTGGATGAAGTTTACTCTTAGAACCTAGAATTGCCCTTATTTGCTTCTCTTTGCTGGATTTCCCTTTTACTTCTCATTGATAATGGTTGGTTTAATCTCTGTCCTCTAAATTTTCAGGCCAGAAATATTTTGGGTTTTCTCTCAGGATTTTGGCTTCCTTTTGTTTTGTCATGACTGGTATACTCTCAGTGTAAAGCCATTAAAATGGGGACCTACCAAGCTGTAGTCCTTTCTTTTAAATTTTGACTTTTTAAAAAATTTGTCTTCTTTGTGATACCTGGGCAGCTCAGTTGGTTAAGCACATGCCTTGGGTTTAGGTCATGATCTCAGGGTGCTGGATTCGAGCCCAGCATTGGGCTCCTTGCTCAGCAGTGAGTTTGTTTTTCCCTCTCCCTCTGCCCCTCCATCTGCTTGCTCTCTCTCTCTCTAATAAAAAAATTAAATCTTTAAAAAAATTTTGTCTGCTTTATTCCATTCTTTAGAGTTCTTAGTTGTTTTTTCTTTTAGTATTTAGTCCAGACTTTATAGTTGTCATCTATCATATCTATCTATCTATCTATCTATCTATCTATCTATCTATCTATCTTTTAGGACCTTACTCCACCATACCAGAGTAAGAAATCTGCTCTTGCTTTTGAGGTTTCTGCTTGAAAATAGCACAAGTGAATTCTACTCTATTTCTTTGATTAAATGAAGCCATACCGCCATGCCTATCTCCAAGAGGGCAGGGTTGTAATTCTACAATATGTCCATAGATGAGAGACTCTGAATATTTGTAAATAGTCTTGAAGACTACATACTACCACACCTCAGAATTATGGGAAAGAGAAGAGGAATCACACTAAACTATTACTCAAGAGATCCACTTTATGATATGCCCAACAAAATGATAGATGAAGTGATTTCAAGATAAATTGGCAAAAGTCTAAACAGGGTGGCCAAGGATATTTTAATCTTCATGTGTGAAATTTCAATTTTGTACAAATAGAACATATTCATGTACTGTTTGTATAATAAGATCATAAATTTTTCAAGAGATGAATTTGACTACTTGGAGGAAGGATTAAAGGCAAATGGCAGCAATGATTATATATATATATTATTCTATTTCTTAAATCTTATGATTAGCAATGTGTTATTCCTTAGGCTGCTAGTGCAGGAAATAGTTGATAAACAAGGGAAAGAATAATATCTAAGTGATTATGGTAATTGTTATAAAATAAATTTTTATTGCTGCAGACATTCTAAAGGCCTTTATTTAGAAGATATTATTCAGAGAATTTAACTAAGATATACCGTAGATATAATTCAGAAATTATTAGTATAATTAAGCATAAAGGCCAAAGTTTAATTGCCTAGTAGTTATTAAATAACTATTTGGGTCTCCAAAAATAATACAAATATTATTCAGTAATTTATAAAATATAACCTAACACTTAAACTTTAATAAATATTTATAACCTAATAAATATTCATGCCTTA
Source organism: Ailurus styani (assembly GCA_002007465.1). Taxonomy (NCBI): domain Eukaryota; kingdom Metazoa; phylum Chordata; class Mammalia; order Carnivora; family Ailuridae; genus Ailurus; species Ailurus styani. Next base: position 311,907 of record LNAC01000696.1, on the reverse strand, counting down.
ATAAGATAGCATATGCAAAATCTGTAATTAGAAATATAAATGCCATTATCAGGTAAAACAAATTTAGTTCATTAGTCTTGTATATATTTCACTAATATAACTCTTTATCAAGTAGAAAAAAATCAGCAAATTTACAAAATACCAGGTTTGTCCATATTAAACAAAAGGCAACTAGTTCTTTTTCATAAGAAGATATTGATCTTATATAATATCTAATGTTTTCATTAAAATGGCAATGACCTTTATTTTACCCAAAATGAAAATTATGTCAGTTCAAATTCATAAATTTAGTCTGTGTAATTTCCCACCTTCAACATATGTATCTATTTCACTAATTCTGAATGATAAATTCATTACATAAATTAAATCTCAAGCTGAAATTTTTCTGAATTGAAGTTTTCAAAATTTGCAAATCTTGTGGGTATGACATAGGATCTCATTTTTTATTATTTGCTTTTCCTTGATTTCCAGTGAGATCGTCCATCTTTTCATATATTTTTTGGTAAATGGAGTTATATAAATTATCTGGTCTCATCTTCTGTCCATTTTTCTATTGAATTGGTTGTTGCTTAATGATTTGAAGGGATTCTTTATATAGTCTGGATATTAACAATTTGTCAGCTATCTCTTCTATTATTAGTTTCATCCACTGTGGCATATTATTTTACTTTATGCTCTTCAATAAACTCTATCATTTTATTGTATTTAATTTAATTTAGTATACTTTACTTTCACAGATTGTTTTTCTATGCTTTATTAATGAAATTCTTCAAAGATTTTCTTCTATAACTTTTCCTAAATTTCTAAAAGGTTTTCTCTCTCATTTGGTGTTGAATAAACACAGGATTTATTTTTTGTGGGCTTTGAGTAAAGGATCTATTGTTTTTCTTTGGATAATCAATTGTGTAAGTGACATTTCTTTAATCTGTATATCCTTACTTGTTCCCTGATTTGGGATATTACCTCAGGCATATGCCAAGTATTCATATATCTTCCATTTGTGTTTTGAGATATATTATCTTATCTTTTTAATTCTTGGAAAAGATTCTGAGGGGAAATGTACCTCCTGGTATTTACACTTTTGTGAAATACCTTCCTCTTGAACATGAGATGTATTTAATACCTTCTAGTAAATAGAATGCAGCAGAGGTTATTAGGTTATAAAAAAAAAAGTCAACGCCTTCTCTCTTGGGCACTTTTTCTCACTCTCTCTCAGATACCTCACTCAAGGAAAAGTAATCTGTATATTGTGAGCAGACTTTTGGAGGTGCCCTAGGGATAGCTCCACTGCGTTGAGTGGGATAACTTTTTAAAAACAATTTTATTTTGGAGAAAGCATGTTGATTTTAGGCACCAAAAGGAATGGACTTTGTTAGTCAATTTTTATTTTTCTCTCTGCTCAAAGTCCCAACTTATGTTCAGAGAATTTCCATGCCTCATGGATTTAGTCAGAGTCAGTGAAGGGATCTTACTATAAAACGAAAAATTTCCCCCCAAATCGCAAACCCAAAACATGCCATTCTACCCTCCTCCCAGGTAGGCATACATATGTCACCTAGATGCAACAAATCAGATGCAGTCATTTTGAATTGTGAAGTAGGAGTTACTGCACAGAACAATAAAAAATTTGAAAACATATAAACAAAACACTAACCAACCAACCAACCAAACAAAACCAGAGACTGCAGAGGTTCCTTTCATGTCACAGTGGATATTGCAGCTGCCCGATTTCTGGTATTTGCAGGGGCAGAGTTGTGGGCAGAGTTTCAGACATAGGCATTCCTCAGGCCTGTGTTGGAGATATAAGTCATGATACTTAGGACTAGTGGCAGTGATGTCCTCACTAGGCCACTTCTATGCCATCCTTTAAGGTATTGTTTCTCTTTGCCTTTAAGCCTGGTTCTCACCTCAGATCCTTTAAAAATTTCTCTATTTTCTCCTTTTTTCTTTCTTCCTTTTGTTGAAGTAATCACAAACTAACAAAAATGTCTCTAAAAATGTCAGAATTTATTTTCCCTACACATTTTGAAGAAATGGGCATTTTCTAAATAACTAAGTACAACCACCAAGCTATAAAACTAACATTGAGTTATCACTATTGTATACTCTTATGCCCCATTTAAGTTTCACCCATTGTCCTGATCTTTTGCAGGAAAAGAACCCAACCAGAATCACATGCTGCATTTATTTGACATTTCTCTTCTATTGCCTTCAATCTGGAAGAGTTCCTCAGTCTTTTCTTGACTTTTATGACTTTGACACTTTACAATTAACTGGTTATTTTGTAGAAATGTCCCTCAATATTGCTTTGTCTGTTTCTTTATGGTTAGATTCAGGCTATATATATTTCTCAGGATATCACTGACATGATATCCTGAGAAAGATACATATATGTGTTTTTGTCGTTCCACCCTATTTGGTAGCATATCATTTCAATGTGTTCTATTACTGGTGAGGTTAAATTTGATCACTTGAGTAAGGTGATCAAATGTCTGTTAGGTATTATGAAGTTATTCTTTTACTTTTTGAAATGAATAAGTACTTAATGGAGAAGTCCTTTGAAACTTTGTGAATATCCTTTTTTTTTTTGATCCTTTGAAATTTTTCTAGAATTCTAATTATTTTTTCCCACCCAGTAGAGGAAGATATGACAATGATCGAGTCCTCCTCTTGGAGCATACGTATACTCTCTTTTTATATATAATACAAATATTTTTTTTTACACCTATAACGTTTTTGACATAAAAATGAGTTGGCTTGGGGCACCTGGGTGGGTCAGTCATTAAGCGTCTGCCTTCGGCTCAGGTCATGATCCCAGGGTCCTGGGATCGAGCCCCACATTGCGCTCCCTGCTCTGTGGGAGAGCCTGCTTCTCCCTCTCCCCCTTCCCCTGCTGGTATTCCCTCTCTCCCTGTGTCTCTCTCTGTCAAATAAATAAATAAAATCTTTAAAAAAAACCCTTAAAATGGCAATATGAGTAAAGCACTCAGATGAATACCTAGCATATGATGAGTTCTCTTAGTATCATAAAATGTTAATTTATATATGTATTCTATGTAGACCTCTGATACTATACTTTGCTCTGTACATTTACACACACAATAATATTTCTTAAAAGATTAACTAAAAATCAATACAAATTAAAGTTTTAATATTTTATTCTTACATGCTGGAGACCATCTTGCACAAGCCCTGGGATGAGTGTCATTTGCAGTCAGTGATCTAGAGCAGCAACATTTAGGAATCTAGTGAGATCACCACTAAGGGATTCTGGGAATTGAATAGGAACAAGGTTAAAAATGCAGGCAGGAACTTTCCACCACAAGTATAAGCCACCAGTACCAACAAGGACCTGGATCTGGATTAGTTTCTTTTATGCTAATATATTTCCTATCATGAGAGGGACAAATTCTAAGGCTTGGCTCATTTGGGGCTTCTAAGAGTGGACGTAAGAAGCGGGCCTGTCAGGAATAAGGAGTAAAGAGGTGGAAACGAGGAAACTTTCTGGTAAGAGAAACTCAATTGGTAGATCTGACTTTGAAGTGAAGGCTAGTGATTTATCTCACTGAATACTCATGGAAATCCTGTGAGATTGATATTATTTTTCTCATGTATGTGGGTGAGAAAATTTAAATATTTTTCCAAAGTGGCATAGCTCATAGAGATCTGTGCTAAAGATATGTTTTGAACTCAACATTCCTAACTCCTATTGTTTGATTGCATTAGAGTAATAATCTCTCTCTATCTCTAAACACACACACACACACACACACACACACACACACCACCCCATAATAATTTTACACTGAGGCAAACAACCTGAGCTGTTAATGGAAAATGATATTAGAAACAGATTTAAATTACATTTGTTTAATGTATCATCTCTCGCAAACCTGTGAATTCTTTTGGTTTCAAATGATAGTCACTTGCTTAAGGGAAAGGCTGATCAGGTAGAAGGAGATATGTTCTTTTCCTATATTTTATATTGGTATTCTTTTATATTCCAAGATTACTATGGTAATTATTAATTTTTCAGCCAAGTAAAATTGTTATTCGTGTTTCTCTTTTGTATGTCAAAGTGCATTGTTAATTTATAAGCGTCAAACCAATATAATCTGTTTTTCTACCTACGCAGTGTCAATAAGATTTCATTTCTGGCCTTGCAAATGGAAAGAACTGTTTCACTAATTGGTTGGATGAAACAGCAACTCCAGTACCTCAGGTATTTGGTCAGTCTCTTTTCATTCCACTGAAGGTCAGGAATATGTACACACATGCAAATGTGTTTGTCACAGTGAGAAAATAGATAGGTTAAAGTGATGCAGTTGTTAGAAATGGTGAATATTGACAGTCTAATAAAAAGTTACTAGTAAATATTTCATATCACCTTCAAACAATAGCCATATTAACTGAATTTAGAACAGTGATTAATGTCTTCACAGCCTATTTTATCATCTTTAATATAATTGCTCATGGACGAAATGAGGATTTTAGGGAAAAAAAAGCTATGTGCATCTCTAGTGCCTATATGGACATGTGCCAAATTCAATTTTTGTTTTCATCTCTTTTAACTTGATTTACTTAGCTGACTTTTAAGTTGACATACAATCTTAATGTTTACCTGAAACTAATCAATGATAACCTCACTGAATATTTATAGCTAAGAAACGACCATGGTGGAAGGGATTATTTATTCTCAATATTCATGTTGCTTTAAACATTTTATTTATTAATGTGGAAATTTCTAAAGTGATTGTGCAGTGCTATATGTTTCCTTTCTTTGGAGATTTAGTGCTGCATATTTCAACACATTAGTTCACATACTAGAAATCGCAACTCTTTTTAACAGATGGTTCAGCATATTGACTCCTGTAATGACCAAGACTCACATTTCAGAGACTGTGAACCTTGTTGCTTCTTCACTCAGTCCTTCTGATGTGTCTACCCAAGTATACAGTGCTATACATAGTGCAAGGGACTGAGAGAAAATTCCTTCCCGAGCCCTGCAGGCAATCAGTTTATATCCTGAAGCATGAAATTTGCTTAATCTTATTATCTGAACCTCCATACCTGATATAGTTGTTACTGCTCACAAAATTAACCAGGCTTTTGTAAACATTCAGTTCTAGGATTGGACTCAGAAGCCTCTAGTTACAGCAAATTTCATAGACTGTCTTTTCCTTTGCAAGATGACATTATATATTTTAAGATTTTATGAACTGCCATTTAGAGATAGCCACTGTTCCTTTTTAAAAAAGGAAGCGTAGAACAAAAAAATTTTTATAGATAAAATTTTAGATAAAATTTCAAAAAGTCACTGGAACTTAATACAAGGCAAAGATATTTTTGCCTGATTTAACAGCAGATTCATTTCTTCTTTTTTTATGCCTACCTGCCAAAGCTGATCTACCAAAGACCTCCATATTTCCAAGTCATCAAACTACATTCACACACGAGCTCTTTCCCTCACTCCAATTAAATGCATTGCCAATGACCTGCATGTTGCTAAATCAAATGATCCATGTTATGTTCCTATCCTATCTGACCTCTCAGCAGCACTCAGCGCAGCTATTCACACTCTCCGGTTTGGAACACTGCCTTTCCTCTCTTGATTTCCTCTGTGTGGCATCATCCTGATTTTCCTACCACCTTTCTGACTATTCATTCCTCATTTCCTTTTCTTACCTTATACATAATTTAAACATTATAACAGTTCCTGAGTAGTACCAGGTCTGTGTATATGTTGCTAATAAATTCTCCCTAGAAGTAATCCCATCTCTATGTTGATGACTCTTGAATTTATAAATCCAGCCCAAATCTCTTACCTGGCTCCAAAACTATTTGTCTACTTGATATCTTCACATCCAGGTGTATTTTAGGTTTTAAAATTTAATAGATCCAAAACTAAATTCTTGATTTCCACCCCCAGACCTCTAGTCCAATACCTGTCCTATCCCCCATGTTTCCCTATCTTGGGGGTTTACTATGTGCCTGGTATAGCATTAAAAATATGAAGTCCGGGCGCCTGGGTGGCTCAGTGGGTTAAAGCCTCTGCTTTCGGCTCAGGTCATAATCTCAGCGTCCTGGGATGGAGGCCCGCATCGGGCTCTCTGCTCAGCAGGGAGCCTGCTTCCTCCTCTCCCTGTCTCTCTGCCTGCCTCTCTGCCTACTTGTAATCTCTTTCTGTGTGTCAAATAAATAAATAAAATCTTTTAAAAAAAATATGAAGTCCTAGGAAATAAAAATGGATAAGATGAGCAGTATCCTTCCCCCAGAATCTCATATTCTAAAAGGGAGATAGACAAAAGAAAACACAAGAAAATAAAACAGCTATAATTCATAATAATTTCTCTGAAAAAATTAGAGAATTGAGATAATAGGTAATTTCTATTGAATACTATATAGAAATGGGGAAGGTTTCTTCACTCCTAATTATTTTTTCCATTATGTAACTCCTGGCCTCCTCTTACCCTCCCTCACTCCTCTTAGGACAATTGTTCAGTGAGAGCATGCACAGAAGAACTCCTTTTCCCTCCTTCCTCTTGGAAGTGTAGCTGACGGTGCAGCGGAAGTGCTCATGCCGTAAGTGTTTAGAATCCAGGTCCTACCCCACAGGGAAAACCTGTAGTTATTTAACCACTTCCTCAGGGAGAGCTTCTACCCATCTCTAGAGAGCATGTTCTCTCAATAGCTCACTTCCTTCCCATTAATCTTAAAGGTATCCCTCCCACTCTTCTACATGATAAACTGAGTTTGGGAAGGCTTTCAGATTTTTACTGTGACCTCAAAGTCCTCACCATCTAGAATAGGGGTTGACAAACTATGGTCTGTGACTTAAATTTGGCCATAGACTGATTTTGTTTCTTAAAGATTGTGCAAAACACATAGATGAATAGGCAATAGAGAGTTTATATGCCTTGCAAAGCCTACAATATTTAAAGTCCGATCCTTTACAAAGGAAGTTTGCTGATACGTAGTTCGATTTTACCTCTCGAAATGAGATCAGATGAGCCTTAAAGTACATGCATGTGTTATGTTTGAAGATCACAACAGTTTATAATTTTTTTGTTTTTCATTTTTGTTTTTGTTTGCACAGATAGTTATGTGTATATATATATATATATATATATATATATATATACACACACACACACACACACATATACATATATTTATATAAAAGGTCCTCATCAAAGATTCAGGACTCAAAAAAAAAAAAATGTTTGGTCCTCAGGAAGGAGTAGGCCTCCATAACAGCCCTGGGTAAGAAAGTGCTTTACCCAAATGCCACAAAAGCAGAGCTCATCTTTAGTGAAAGCGTGCACCTCCAAAAAGCTGCAGGCTACAGGTAATTTCATGGAGGGCCTTGGTGGAGGTGTGGCAGCCTCTGGCTTTGGCAAACAGACTCAGCACAAGTTCATGGTACTAGGGGTCATCCTTTATTAGACATGCCTGCTGAGAATATGGGAGGGGTTGCTGAAGCTTGATCTACATGCATATTTTAGTTGTAGGTAGACCTCAAAAACTACTGAGAGGACTCTAGAGGCCTTAGGAAGAAAGCACATCAGAAACAAAGATTCAACTCTAAGGAAAAGAGATTCTTAAACTTAAAGGGTATCTATATCCTACCAGAGTGTGAGGGTCTACCTTCAAATTGTTAGTTCCAGGCCTAGGAAGATGCCATAGATAAATTGCTCTATATTTTGTTGTTCTGTGTCTTTTTGACTTGCCTTCATAGCTAAGAGACAGATCTGTGAGGAAATTGATTTTGAATTTATGTGTCTTTTCCAATTTTCAAAAAGCATGTATTCTCACTTTGGCTTTGGATTTGTTAATTACAAGTGAGAGTGAAGCCTTCTGAACAGGGCAGATTCCAAAGGTCTAAGCAGTTCTATTGTGAATGGCAGTAGGATTGGTGCAGTAACATTGGATTGAGGATATTTGCTCATAGGAAATTTTGGGGGTTATGTCACAAGACAGAAGTTGTATTCAGTTCAATAATGGGGAATCCTAAAATAGTCTGAAGGGGAAATGGAAATTAAGATGCCTGGAATTAACTGAATGAATTCAGAAAGTAAGATCTGATGACCATGGCTGCCATCATTGCAAATTTCTTAACTTTGGAAGAATGAAGAAGTTATGTCTTAATTGCATCCTCCCCCACCACATACACTTTGGAAGAAAAAGTTTGAATGGATGTGTATTTTCCAACTTTTGTAGATACATAGTGTCAAAATTAACCATTGGTGGCAATCTCTCCACACTCAGAGTGCAAATTCCTAGGTCATGGATTCTGGACAACTGCATCCCAATGAAGCTGAAACCAAGATACTCCTGTGTGTGTGTGTCTATGTGTCTCCTTTCCCCCTCTCTTTCTTACTCAAGTAGCACTGAATTTCTGACGATTTTTGGCAATACTATGCTCTAAGGTCCCTAGGAATGTCGTTCCACTTGGGATAACAGTCTTAAGACTTAGGAATTGGCTTGTTTTCTCTATTTGGTGGCTATGGAATTGCACTAACTCCATTACTAGTCTTAAGGGAATCTTGGCTCTAAACTAATTTGACTTCTGAGGTCTTCCCCCAACCTTAAGGAGGCTCAGCTTGTCACAGGCATCAATTCCTCTGTGTTAGAGACTGAGCAGAACAAGATATTAGGAAGCATGAATTTTGTATTTTATTCTTTTATACTTTAGACACAAAAACAAGAGAATTTGATTTGGAACATTTATCCAGATATATTTTCTATTTCTTTTTCTCTGCTGGGTGACAGGCTATTCTGCCCACCCAAGACCTCTTTGATTACTCTAACTCCACCTTGGGATAAGTGGCTTGACATGTGAATTTAGTGATATTTTGAACACACCCATTTTTGAGGGAACTTCTGGCTTGTTCAGTGGCTATCTCTGTATCTAGGTTACTTTTCTATTCCCTACTCCTATTTTCAGCTTCAGCTCTTTTTTCCTTTCCATTTTTTTTTCTCCCTATGACTTCTCTTATTTTCTGTGAGCTTAGAATGCATTAAAATATGTTTTATCCATATTTTATACTGCATGAATACATCATGGTATTTTATCAACTATACTACTGCAAACTAAAGCCTCTCCAATGTATTCCTGACAATTCCAGTAAAGAAATATTTTTTAAAAGTAATTCTGAGTCTTTAACTCTTCTTTTTAAAAATTCTGTAACGCTATTTCAGTACTCTTTAAAACAAATCCGTACTCCTTAATGGATCATGTAAAATCTGTTCTCTATCTGTTTCTTAGAACTCAACCATTACACTTTCCCTGTAACCATCAAGTTCTGGCCACAGTGTCTTCCTTTTAAACGTTCAAGCTCTTGGGCGCCTGGGTGGCTCTGTGGGTTAAAGCCTCTGCTGGTCATTCAGGTCAGGGCTTACAAGGCACTCTTTCAATGCCTTCCCTGAGCACCATAATCTGTATAGGTCTTCTCACTGTGTGTTTCCTTCAGAGCACTCACAAAATTTGCACTTTTATGTTTCATTTACATTTACTTTCTTAATATTAGTCTTGTCCACTCAATTGCAAGTTCCTTGAGGGAAGTACTAGGTTTATTTTTATTTTTAGTAATAATTACCAGGGTATGACTTGGCGAATAGAATTCAATAAATTCAGTAAATTTTGTTGAATGAATGAATGAACATGTACAAAATAAAAATTTCCAACTTATTGCAAATAATTTTCTTTAAGATTCAAACTAAAATAAAACAAAATCTCAGAACCAACTGTATCTTGGTTGAAATTTTTCTAAAGAAGAGTGAGTAGTTTCTAAATTGTTTAATAAAGATAATTATCAACAGTATTTATTAGTTTACTGTTTTACTTTGTTGTACTTCTGAGTAATATATGAAATGCATTGGTACAGTTTCTGATCCCAGGGGATCAGTAAATGATGACTGATGACACTGTGGAATATTTACTAAAAGTTTTAATAAAGAGTTATTTCTGTTCCACTCTTATTCAAGCATGTGTTGTAATGATGCAATGATTCTTCTTTCGTCTTCTACTATAGTTCCTCTTTATACATAAGACATTCCAGCACTCTTGTTTTAGTTCACATTCCCTAGGACATGAAAATACATGTAGGCTCAACCTAGTTTTTACAATTCAGAATGATCCCTAAAAAGTAGGGGTAAGAACAGGAATGGAGAAGAAACATTTAAAAATAGTAGAATTACATGTAGTACATCTGATTATGTTGAGCCTTCATCAGAGCTGTTGGAAAATGCTCTTTACTAAGAATTATAATATTTGTGAGAAACCACTTAAATCAGAGCATGAGTTAGTGCATATTTTCAATGGAAATCTGTTTCCAGTAAGAATCAGAGACTTTTTTTTCTGACAATATGCGATTACCTTATATTCATCCAACTGCCATTTTCAAGGGCTATCATGCAGCCTAATACCCAATGCATTTAAATCAATTTCAAGCTTTTCACAATTTTCCATGATTTAATTAAACAAAACAGCTTGGTTGTATCAGGAAGTTAGTTTTCTCAAAATCTTCAAAATATCAGTAGTATCAGTGAGTATTTAGATTTCTTTAGACACCTTTTTAGGGAATTTACTGGATAGTAAATGAGCTGCCAGATTTTTCTGTCATCTAGTTCTTCAGAATTGTACTACTAATTTATCAAAGAACTTCGGCTGTCCAAATAATATCTTTCCAAAAAATACGTTAGCTTCACTATTTATTAAATTACAATCTCTTGGTTCACTTCATTTTAGATATTTTACCTTAGTGGTCCTCAAATATTTGTTGCTTACATATCACTTAAAGGAATCATAAAAAAAAAAATAATAATAATAGGGCACCTGGATGGCTCAGTCATTAAGGGTCTGCCTTTGGCTCAGGTCATGATCTCAGGGTCCTGGGATTGAGCCCCACATCGGGCTCCCTGCCCAGCGGGAAGCCTGCTTCTCCCTCTCCCACTCTCCCCGCCTGTGTTCACTCTCTCGCTATGTCTCTCTCTGTCAAATAAATATATAAGATCTTTAAAAAAAATAGTAAGTTAACATTTTTTTAAGTTAACAACTAAAGTTCTTTATAACTCTAAGTAATTTCAAAATATACAGCTTCTGGCACAATTTACATATTTAAATTTTTAAGTAAAATGGTTATTCATTTAAATATCTCCAATGGAATCTAAATGTCATAGTGATTTTTTCCCTTTTTAAAAAATGTTTTTATTTAAATTTCAGTTAGGTAACATACAGTGTAATTTTAGTTTCAGGTATAGAATTTAGTGATTCAACACTTCCGTACATCACCAAGTGCTCATCACAAGTGCTCTCCTTAATCCTCATCACCTATTTAACCTATCCTCCTAGTCCCCTCAGTTCTGGTAACCATCAGATGGTTCTCTACAGTTAAGAGTCTGTTCCCTGTTTTTCCTCTCTTCTCCCCTCCCATGTCTGTTTTGTTTCTTAAATTCCACGTCTGAGTAAATATCATAGTGATTTGATATCACATCATCTATGTAAAAATACATGAGTAAGCTCTTCTTATATAATCAAACATTTCCATCATTCCTTTTTTTACCCCCAATTTCCTTCCATTTCACTTAAATTTGTCCTAATGTATAAACTGTTAATGCTTACACAAGATTTATCACCATTAAACTTCTTAGCAACAAAAAGGAAAATTAAAAAATCCTATGTAGATAGCTTATACAAATGGATATACATGCATATATAAAATTTTATTTCTAGTGACTATAGGATTTAAATATTAACAATTCCTCTGGATTGATTGATCATTATTATTATTTTAAAAGAATTGTTCAAAACAGCATGCTATTAAAATCTTGGTATGTGTGCGCCTGGGTGGCTCAGTGGGTTAAAGCCTCTGCTTTCGGCTCAGGTCATAATCTCAGCGTCCTGGGATGGAGGCCCGCATCGGGCTCTCTGCTCAGCAGGGAGCCTGCTTCCTCCTCTCCCTGTCTCTCTGCCTGCCTCTATGCCTACTTGTAATCTCTCTCTCTGTGTCAAATAAATAAATAAAATCTTTAAAAAAAAAATCTTGGTATGTATAATTTAAAACATATGAAACATTATTAGAAATATATTTCTTAATGAAAGAGATAAAACTTATTTTTAAAATAAATGTTATTTATAACTAGAATAAGAGGACAGGATCAATTCTTACACTACTTTCATATTTCTACATGTAAGCCCTGAGAAATTTTGGTCACATAAAAATAGAAATGTAAAGAATTTTTCAGGAATGTCAATTCTTTGAATTCTTTTTGTGTTGCATACCAATGTCACCTAATGACCTATCATCAAAAAAGTGTTTTATGGTTATTTAACAACTTGATTATGTCTTCATTTTGTGTGTGTGTGTGTGTGTGTCAAAAAAAGAAAGAATCAGAAAAAAATAGTCAGATTTAGAGAAGATTTTTTACTTTTATAACTTTTCTTACTCTTATCAAATGATTTAATTATACCTGTTACATTTTCACTTAGAGGTACATATTCAGAAAAGAGAAATATTATTAATTTAAATATGCCTTTGCCTATGTAATATTTTGAGTAAAATGCTATTATATTACCATATTTATTGAACAAACTCTTGTGAAAACCTTGGAACTTCATATTTGGCTTCTTCAGTTTTTGGAAAATGTCTGTCATGAAGGCTAATTGGCAAAGCCAGTTCTCATTGTCAAGTCAATCAGCCAAATCAGTCTTATTTCCTGTCAGAAAAAGTCTGACTATTTTTCAATTCAATAAACATGTTAATACATTTTATTATGATAACCATTTTACTTCTGAATTCAAAGATAGTTAAAGAATGGATCCGTTACATAAGTTTGCTTCCTAAATGAAATAAAGCATGTCACCTTCAATATTTCTTACTGGTAATAACTCTTTGCTAGCATGGAACTCAACATCAAAAGCATTGCAGCTTTTGACACACTAAAGGGAAGGGGAGATGAGGTCACTCCATGACATTTTTTTAGTTATCTCCACTACTATTCTTTAATATAGCTGAATTCAGAACACTCTAACAGTGCTTTGCAGATGACAAGGAAAGACAAAGAGCACTAGTGAAGTTTATGATGTGTTCATTGAAAGAACTTAAGGGTTGGCACCAATATTTTAATTGTCCTTTGTTTGGTACTTCAAAGGACTTACACTCAGGAGCAAAGTACCATATGATGGATATAAAATGAAAGAAGGGCAATGGGGGAGAGGTGGTAGCAGTGGGGTGATAAGAAGTGAACAACTGGCTCTCTAAGGAAAGAAGTATGTTTAGATACATATACAAATTATTACATATTTTACTGATATAAACAATGTAGAGCATACAATTTGAAGGCAATAATGAAATGTACAGTAGTCCTCACTATAAATTCCATATAGGAAATTGATTCTCACAGGACGCTTTTGTTGATTTTTGGCAAACTTCTATATCCATCACCAATCTTTGATTGCATTTGATGGATGAACATAGTTCATAGAATATGCTCAAAATTTTATTTTTTAAAAGATTTATTTATTTACTTGAGAGAGAGAGAGAGCAAGAGAGAGTGTGTGTGTGTGCAAGTGGGGGGAGGAGAAAAAGGAGAGGAAGAGAGAGAAACAGACTCCCTACTGAGCAGGGAGCCTGATGTGGGGGTCCATCTCCCACCCCTGAGATCATGGCCTGAGCCAAAATCGAAAGTCTGATGCTTAATTGTCTGAGCCATCCAAGCGCCCCATCAGTGAAAATTTTCATTAAAAAATTATTATGATTTAGTAGCATTTAACCCAGGATTATATGCATAATTAAAGATTAGAAAAACTGTTAATGTAATTCACTATATTAAAAGCTTAATAGGTAAGGATTCTGAGACATTTTCAAACATAGAAAATCTTCTATATGTTTTAAATACTAAGTTCCTATTAAAATAAATAAGTAAGACCTAAGAACAAAACTACCTTTTGGCAAGTTAAGGACAGAAAAAACTTCTTAACTGGATGATCAAATATGTATGCAGTTATTCACAGCCAGTATCTTACCTAATAATGAAATACTAGAAACATATTCACTGAAGAAGACGAAAACACTTAAAACCACTGCTTCTCCTCAGTATTATTCTAGAGAGCCAACCCAATGCTAATAAACATTAATAAAATTTAAAAATAATGAAAATATGACACAAAGCTATTCTTATTTGAAACTGATGTGACTACCTAAGGAAAAATAATATTCAACATCATCAACTGAAGTATATTAGACCTAATAAAAGAAAGGCGGTCCGAGTATAGATAAACTTACAAAAATCCCTAACTTTTCTCTGTAGTGGAATTAACCAATGAAGAAATATAAAAAGAAAAAAAAAACTACATCTAGAATAACAATAAAAGCTATAAAGACTTGAGAAATAAACTTAACCAGAAGTGTGTAAGACCTCTAAGAATCAAATCTTTGGAAGACATAAAAATGACCTGAATTAATGTGAAGATATTCTATGCTCTTGGTTGGAGTGAAGTTCGGAATTGAGGAGAGATCACTAACTAATTGGATGGAAAGACCAAATATTTTTTAAAAAATCAATTTCCCCCAAATTAAGCTAATCATTCCGTGTATTCTCTTAAAAACCTCAACAGGACCTTATCTGTACTTGATTTTACAATTCCTTCAGAAGAAAACTAACCAAAAAGATTTTAAAAATAATACTAATGACAAACTTATTCTACAATTTTCAAATATTCTGTCAATATTGTCCTATACTGTATATTCAAGAGATAGATAATTTCCATATTTTTGAAACTGCTTTGGAACACAGAAATATATGGAAATCTCCATTCATGAAGAGTTGCATAACTCTGATACTAACACTAGATACAGTGCAAAAATAAGCTATAAAGACACAGTAAATAAATGATAGTAATATTGACTCATGAAGAGTCACATTCATTACTGAAGCAGAATTGACTTGAGAAGGGGATCTATGCAGATGTGGGTTTGCATCATTCATAACTATGGCAATTTAAACTAGAAAGAACACTGTTGCAAAATACACTTGATATTAGTTGTAGCCCCTACTTTATACCGTACATTAAAAATTTTCTATGCATTTATACATAGTTATGTGTATAAAATTTTAAAAATAAAAAATATACAGAATAATATTTTTACAATCTTGGGGAGAGGAAGAACTTTCTAATTAAATATCAAGGAAATACTGAGAAAGTTGTCTATATAAAAGATTTAAATTTCTCTAAATAGTATCAAAATATGAAAGGCAAGTGTTTCTGGAAGAATTACCATTTGCTATATATATTCTAGACAAAGAATTTTTTTGTATTGCTGTTAAAAGTTTTCCAATCCATTATTTGTTAAATGAAAAAAGCATTTGTTAAAATGACATAGCGATGGTGTCGACTACATAAAAATTACACATTCTCTCTATAAACTAAACTACAGAATGGTTATATATATGCACACATATATCCTATTAGAAATGGTGGACATTTTAAAGGGGACCTTCCCTTTTTCTGTTCATAGGTTTTTTTTTTTCATTATTGTAAGAAAGTATTCACATCTTTAGAAATAAAAAAAAGTTAAAAATCTGACAGGATGAAATAATTACTATTAAGATTACTTCACTTCCAGCCTCTCAGCTAAGGCACTGGTGCTTCCACCTGTGAGGGGCATGCTGAATGGCTCCTGGAATTAACGTTGGATAAGGCAGGTGGTTTCAATAATTTCCATCCACCTATAGTACATCCAATATCCACTTGTCTTGGATGAGCCCTGGGAGTCCTTGTGCTTGTTGAGTTCCTACTTGCTGGTAATCCCTTTTTCAAATAATTTTTCTAGCACCTTTTACTTTGGTAGCTTCTCTCTTTGGTGGTTCAGTTCCCTCTGAACACAGACCCCTGCCCCAGGGCTAGCGAGCTCTAGCATCATTTCTGTCTGCCCTCGGAGTGGGACATAGGTGAGATTTGCTTTATCCCCAGTTGCTTTCATCACTGTGGGTGAATTAAATACCAATCCAGGTCCCATCTGTTACAGGAACTCCCTCTGCTTTGCTGCATTTGTTTGATGAAATCTGAGCCACCACCCAAAGGAAACTCGGGCGTGCTGGAACATTTTAGCCAAGATACTGCCTGGCTCTTGTGTTGGCTGCCAAACTCAAAGCCTCGGCAGTTTCTTTCACCCTTCTATGTGGTCCCAGGCTTCTTCCCCTTCTCTACCAGTTAAGACCCAGCTATTCGTTTGCCCCTCAATTTCCTCTTCATCCACTTCTCTTTTTGCTCTGTGTCCTGAGAAGTTGACCTCTATAGACTGTGTCACCACTGTGATCATCAGAGAGCCGGAGGAAAGAAAGCTCAGGGTATTTATTCCCTTCTGGTTTCTCCCCACAAAGCCAGAATTCATTTCAAAAGATTCTCTCCTATAGCTCCAAGACTCACAGGCTTCTGGCAACTGCTCCCTCCCTTTATCCCTTAAATAGTAACTATTGCTTGCACAGGATTTTTAACTATTCCTGTAAGTTTTCTTTAATGTTGTCCATGCCTTTATTAATAGATTCCTTACTAAAAGTTTCTTCAGCCACTGTTTTGAGTGAGCCTCCTGTGTCCTGCCAGGGCTCTGATGTAAGCTGTGTGAATGCAGCTGGTAAGGCACAAGCCCAAGATCTTTCCAGTTATGGCACTTAAAGTAACAGGACCATGGTCCTTTGAGTTTGATTTTTAAAATCGCTTTCTTGTTAAGTACAAACCATATTCGTAAAGCAAGCAATGCAACAATTCTTCTCTTATCAATGCAATTGCAGAAATACTAAAGATACCTGATGTTTCTTTAGCCTCTGGTTAAAGAAAACAGTATTTTAGGATTAATATCCATGCTGATAAAGCAGGTTTTAAATCTAAAGACTTACACCTATAAACCAGTGTTAACAATTGTGAATTTAGAAAACTCTCTTAAGTTCATGCTTCATCTACCCAGCATATTTTCTTTTTGATTATTTTATTTTCTATGAAGTGCTAGGCCACATTATTTTCATGTCTTTCATTAGATCACAATTTCCTTTTGGACATATTTATCACAGCACTTTGTCTATTATATTTTTCAATTGACTATTTCTTTAATAATTTGATTAAAAGGCAAAGTCATATATAAGGTAATTGAAGATGTGTTTCAGTGTAAGTGATTTGTAAATATTTTTGGTAGTGTACATTTATTTAGCAAATGTTTATTGAGCTTTTATTATGTGCTGGACATGTTTTAGGGACAGGACTTTCATGCAGCAAAAATTTACAGTGCACTGCAGCCAAAGTAGTTTTTATAGCAGAAATCAAAAACACAAATGCGAAACATGTATTTTTTAAGAGCTCCTGTCCATTGTCTTTTAATGCATGGCAAAACACACTTCTATTATACTGTTTCTATGGAAAAAATGCATTCTAAGTATTAACCAACTTTTAAGTGGATGCTTGGCTTTCAATCTGTTTAAATTGAAAACTGTTTCTATATGACCCCTTTTAACATCTACAAGACGATGCTCTGAAGGCTTATAAATCTAGGTTAACAATCAGAACTATAAAAGAGGTAATTTAATCCTCGCTTTAAATCATTTTTGGCATTTCTCTTTCCTTGCAAATGATAAGGAAAAACAAATGAAGTCTTAGAAATTAATTAAATATAGACCATATAACAAACAAGATTTAACCATTGCCCTAAATTTCAAATCAGAAATAAATAATTACATGAATGGTACTCATCTGAGATGGAAGCAAAACAATGGGATGGGTGGTTACTGACTTGTCTTTTTTGGGAGTTGAGGGGCCTCAGTAGGTAATAGTAACTCTGCTATAAGTGATGATGTCACACATTATTATGTCAGGAGGAGATCATCAGTTCCCAGAAATGCTGACCATCTGTCTTGAAATATGTTCAGCATATCACTCATAATACAAAATCTTCTTTCCAGGCTCCTTAATTTGGCGGCCGTATCCATTTTTAAGTTTAGCTTGGTAAAGAATTTCTGTTCTTGTAAGATGAGTCATTTATCAAATCCTAGTACAGCTTTTGTCAGAAAATTTTAAATGTAATTCTCAACATATAATAATGTTTTTTATTTAGTTCTTTTTATTGTACAATGCTTTCTTCAGTTTTATCATTCTATTTTAAACTGGGAATAATTTGAGGGGTTTTTTTTGTTTTGTTTTGTTTTGTTTTTTTGGATCTGGTCTATCCACTGTCCTTCTCAAAGACATTAGAAGAGAGACAGTGTAGTTTCAATACTTCGTTTCTAGAGTGATCTAATGGATCTTTTTCCAACCCTAAAAACTTCATATTATGAAAGAAAATGGTATACTTGGCCATTCGTTCTGCCCATTTTCAACATTTATCACTGTCTTTTAGAAGCCTTGCTTTGATCCTGCTGAGGGTATGTGTGCTGCTTCTTGAAAAGTTGTCATGCTGATTACTCTTATTTTTAGATCTAAAGTGTGTTTGATTCTATTTATTTCACAGCCCACCAGCTTATAGACTGGCTACAGTTTCGCAGCCAGACTTTATGCACGGCGTTTGCCATTTCTGTATTTATGCTAATGCTAGAAAATATCTCCTGTGCATAAAAGTATTTGCACTGTAGGTAAGACTATACTGTGAACTATACTTCAAAACTCAGCTTTATAAACAGCCCTCTTGGGGCATTATTTACAATGAATTAATACTTTTAGGACTCCTGTGTTCAGGATGCCTTTAGCAATAAATTATTGTGTTAGTTGATTCTTAGACTGTTGGTGAACATTTATTTGTTTCTAACAGGCACCTGTAAACCTTAGAAGATACATTCTGTTGAATAGCTAGTACATTTGATTTGCAGATATTTGGGTCACAAAGTATAACTTTAACTTAGAAAAAAAGAAAACAATCGACGGAGGAATTTATTTTCTGCATACATCTCAGGTACTAGACAAAATTTTTGCCATGAAGACTTTTAGTTATTTAAAAATGCCCTTAAACTAAGAAAAATTATGAAAATCATTGAATTTAGGGTCAGCATATTTTCTTCTAGTTAAATGCTCCGATTTTAGAAAGTAATGCTGCGAAGGAGGAGACAATCAGCATTATTTACTTTCTTTTTCTCTCCCTATATTTTTTAGTTTGAAAAGGTTCATAATATTTGTTCTTTTCTGCACCATAATTCCTATTTTTTGGTCTAAGTTCTGCATGTAAATGGATTTACTGCCGCCATTCTTTTTGCCACGGCTTCTGGATCCCTCGCCTCTCTGAGTCATCTTGTGGTCAGTGGCATGTCACTGTTGAATGCTATCAGGAAGGGCTCGTGAATTTTATATTCTTTAAGTTTGCCATCATAGAGAATATATACCCCCATTTTTATAATTAAATGATAATTTAACTAGGTATACTTTTCTTTGATAATAGTTTCCTTCCCTTGGAGCTTTATAAACACTACTTCAGTTTTTATAGGCATGACATGTTACTGAGGAAGTCTAAGGCTGACCTCATTTCCTCCCTTATAGGCAATTTTTTTTAATTGTATAGAGAAGGATTTTTTCCTTTAGTTTTGAATTTCTGTAATTTAACTATGATTTATTTCTCTTCAGTCACTCTAAGTCAAAATTTCCAAATAAAACATATTTCCTTCTGTGTGCAGATTTGTCTTTCTGCATGTTATTAACACTTTCCTATATATTATACCTATGAATGCTTTCTATTCTTTTGTTTGTTTGTTTGGAATCTTTACTAAAGGAGCACACTTTACCTTTATGCTGTTTCTTCCTTACTCATCCTTCTTATCCATCAGCAGAGCTTTGCTGTCTTAAATCTCATTGCTTCTATCTCTGTGTTCCTTTTATTACCTCAAGTCCTTTATACAACATTAATTGTATTTGATTTTAGCCGTGTCTATTGTAATTCCTGATTATTATATCAGAAATTTATTTTTCTCACTTAGAAGTGTTTGCTTATTATATCAGAAATTGTGTCTGTTCATTATGTTTATTTCCTTAGCTTTGCCATACTCTTTTGCTTTGTATTTTGTTGTTATATCATCTTTGAGCTATATCATATTTCCTCTTACCTTTAGAAACATAATTGAATTGCTTTACTAAGGTCTTTTATAGAACAAAGCATTGATAGGAAATCAGCCAGTGCTCCCTGTATTATACTAGAATTATTTTTTTCCATAGTATATTTGTATCATTTTCATACCATTGCTTTTCATCATAAATCTAAGTGCTCCATCCAGATCCTGTTGTTCTGATATAATACAAGGTAAATTCTTTGATAGTTGATGTCCTTTTGACATAAGTGGATGTATCTTTCTGCAAATGTTCACTCTCTCCCTGGCTCCATGAGAGGAGAATAATTTCCTGCCTTGTTGATTTCGAATTTCACTATGTGGCATTGATTTTGTACCTTATGTTCTATGGCCAATGGAATGTAAGCAGAGATGTCATGAACAGAGGCTTTAACTGTGCTTGCATGATGACTTGTCTTCCTGAACTACCACTTCTACCATGAGAAGAACATGCTCTGGGCAATTGCCAGTCCCAGAATGAGGACATATGTGGAGCAGATTTAAATTCAATCCCCATTCTCAACCCAATCCGAGACTCTCATAGCTAAGCCCAGGAGTATCACAGGCATTTCTCAGACTTGTGAATGAGAAAAATAAATGTTTTTTTGCACAAATTCAGGTTGCATCGTTTTCTGAGGTTATGGGGTTACTTGTTATTCATCATTACTGCTGCAGAATTTGATCAATACATCTTACCACTTTATTTGGAAATATTTTGTTTTTTCCTCTCAAATTGATTTTTTTCAAGGTACTTTTTCTAAGGGTTCAGACTATGAAAGTCAGAAAGGGGATAGTTTAGTGAAGGCTGAGATAGACCTAGGTAAGAGGCTTATGGTCCGCTCTTTCCAGAGATCCCATGAAATGCCTGTACCAGGGAGATACTCCACTCTTGGGGCTTTGACAAATTCTCCATTTTAGCCTAGCACCATGAAGATGATAATTCTTGGTGACCCTTCCTACTTACCTATAACCTTGAGGTGGTTTTGCCTTGGTATTTAAGGGCTTTTACTTCTGAAACTTTCTTCTGATCTTTCCCAGGGCTGCTTACGCACTAGTTAATCTGCTTGCCCTCAAATTGGAAGATATCAGTCTAAATTCTTAGACTATTCCTGAGACACACCTTCTTTCCTTGTCAATAGTTCCGTGGAAAGAGAGTTAGAAGCCATACCCTGTTACCTGCTTCTAGATACACCTGGCTGTTTGGTCTTGGCATTGTTTCTTCTCATGCTTATGAAATGAGCCTGCTTGGTTGCTACAGAAGGATTTCTGTCATTTTATTATTATTGTTTATTCATTTGTTTATTTAATGTATATTCCTCTTATTAGGCAATGGGGTTGGAAACTTCTTGATCCTGCTTTATTCTACAATCCTAACCTGGAATTCATTTATATATTATGTAGAAATGCCACTTGGAAGACTTAGATTGTATTTTTGTGTAGGAAGTACACTGCCTATTTAACAAAAATCTAGCTGAGAATATTTGTCTTCTAAAACTATGTTCTAATGTATATCACAACATATCTTGGATAAATTTGAAATAATAATCCTTTTAGTACTACAAAAAATCTAGAGGAAGTCAGCTCTCTATAAATGTAGAAGGATTAAATATTGGCATTTAAATGGACAGATGAAGACATGAAAAAAATACCATAGTTCTGATGTTCTTAATGTCATATGATAGATTTTATATATTGAAAGTCAATAAAATGATGTTTGTCTTTAACATCTGTTACCAGTGTATTACACTAGGCCAAAAATTATGTTCAAATTTGCTCATGCCGCTTTATTTATATCTGTCCACTAATGAATAGCTTCTTATGCCAGCTAACTTTTGATGTCATAACAGAATATGTTATTTTTTCTTGATTTAAACCTGACCCAATTTATTAAGAAGCTGTGCTAGTGCATGACCTAGGAGTTTTCAAATACTCCATTAGCAATGAACGTAAGTATTTTTTATACTTAGTGCATCAGCAAATAGAGAAAATGGCTTAGCAGAAGCATCTTTCATCTAAAACTGGTAAAGGGATCTGTATCAATATTTGCTGGAATTAGAGTATAGTGGATTAGGTTATGCATTATGCAATGATAATATTTATTTTAGAAATTGGTCTTCTTTGCAAAGTAGAGCTTTAATGGGGAGGAAGGGAGGAAGAAGTGATTATAATTCATATTAATTTTACCAGTTCTTTTGTATTACCAAAGCATTTATACCTTTTTTTTAATATCTTAAAAAAAAAACCTCAAAATTTATTCAGCAAAATGCAGGCAATCAAACCAAATGAAAGTGAACTGAGTAGCAAGTTATCTTTTGCTTACAATGCGGAATGGAAGCAAATAAGCATGAATAGAGGAAAGCCACCTCTTCTTGTTGGCTGGCATAGGGTCATTTAGTATTTAAATCAACTTTAATTACTGGCAAGCTGAATTGTTCATTAATGGTGAACACAAATAGCACATTTAACAATGTTGTGAAAATACGGTAGCACAACATCATCTTCAGTCAGGGATATTTCCTGGAAGGGGAATTTAGTTTGATTTACCCAAGATCATTTATTAAGTCAATGACGACAAAGCTTTAAATTCTTAGCTTCTGAGTTTCTTTTCATTGCTTCTGTTTTCTGAATTATGCTGTCTTCAAAAGTGTGAAACTGAGTAAAGGAAACCAAATTCAAAGTGGAGTTGGGAGGCCAGAAGGGAGAGCTCTCATATTCTACCACTGGTCATCAACTGTAGGCCCAAAGAGGAAGAGAGGTACCTTGCATTCCCAACAGGAAGAAGCTTACTTTACTGCTCCAGCAGGTGGGAAGAGGAATTTCTCCTTGGCCAGCAACAAGCTCAGCCAATAGGAAAATACCATAACTCAGGCAATGAGCCCTGAACTCTCACTTTCTTCCTTGGGTGGACTTTAATTCAAAGTGGCCTCTCCCAGCTTCTTCCTTTACTCTGCAAAGCAACTTTCCTCTCCTTTGATCTCCAGATTTGCCTACGATTTGCCATAGGTTGCATGTCCTGAATTGCCAAATAAGCCTATTTAGCTGGTAGAATAATTCGCTGTTTTACTTATAAGGTTCAAAATATATTAATTTAACCATACATTTTTGTGATTTCTTAATTAACAATGGGGAATGTGTACATTTATTATAATCATGGAGTTGCTTGCTAGGATTGGTAGAGCCCAAATATTGTAAGCAAACTCTTCATGTTAGCTGGCGTTCTAGTGTGTATTCTGATTCATGTTTTGAATTGGGTTCATATATACTCCTTTCAGGTCAAATAGAGAACACTATGCGAATTATTCTGGAGCATTTGGAAAAATTTTATTTAGACATCTGATACAAAGAATTAGAAGTGTATGTTTTATTTCAAGACTTTCTATATACAATATTTGATCCAAGTTCAAGGGATAACTCAGGAGTAAAAATAAATCTCTACTTAAAAGCTGACCTCTCTCTTCTTAACAGACAGTCTTGAGGGGTGCTCACAGAGTGGAGCTGTCACGGCACTGGGTTAACTGTGACATTTTGAAATGATTGTGGTTGTAGAACTTCCTGCAGGCAGTTGCTGCTTGCTTTGTTAAATTGCACACATTTTTCAGTCAAACATTTTCCTGGCTGCATCAAAGGTGTTGAGTAACTGTGTTAACCTTGGTGTGTTTTGGCAATAGGAGATCAAGTAAAAGTCAATAAATGTCTCCCACAGCCCTGATAAACTCCAAGGGCACAAACAGAGGTGTTTATGAGCTGTAGGGGACAATTTGGTCAAGTATACGTTTTCCTTCAAATTGCTTATTGCCATTTTAGTGTTAGCAGAACATATTTTAAGTCACTTCTTTGACAGAACATATTGGTTGGCTTTGCGTAGGCTTCTGTGTTTTTATGAGACAGATGGCAATTACCCATTTTTGTGCACTGTTATCTTTTAGCTTTAAGTATTACATTTACTGGGGAGCTGGACTTCACTCTAATTATTTTTTTTCCCCATTTTGAGCAGTCCTACCTTATAACATATCTTTATGAAGAAACGTTAAGATGGGCACATATGAAATTATAACATTAATGGTGTAAGAGGGAAAAGACTTTTAAAAAATGAATTCATTTGTAATGAGGTTGCTTTCTTTGATTGTTTTCATTCCTCGTCTGCCTTGGGATTATTTTAGAAGGATGGTCATGGTTATTACAAATGCAGGTGTATCCTAACTAGAATAAATCCTCTGTGTTATTTTTTTAGCTTTTCAGAAGTAAAACAAAAACCAAAAAAACCACGAAACATTAAAAAATATAAATTAGGATTTTAATTATATTCATGGCAGTCTCCTGTAAAAATATGCTCTTACACAGAAGTTATAAAGAAAATAAACATACTAAACCCCTAATATTTTGAAATTTAAATATTAGCAAAAATAATACCTATTAGAAATAAAACTTAAGGGGTGCCTGGCTGCTCAGTCAGTAGAGTATATGATTCGATTTCAGGGTCATGAGTTTGAGCACCATATTGGGTGTAGAGATTATTTTTAAAAAAGTCTTCAAAAAAAGAAATAAAAGTTAAAATCTGTGATCTTTGAAGTGAATATTCAAGCCGGCATAATTTAAATGAAATAAGGTATAAGGGGTTAAGAATTCATGATTCACTTCTTCCTCTCAAGTTCTTGTAACACAAAGAAATGATTTTGTTTAAATTTTGACATCAATTTTTGTACTTTGGTTATAGAGATGACGTGTAGTAAGTAATAATTATCTGGGGAGAATAAAAGGGAAATTATTCAATTTATTAAAACATACTTAATTTAAAGTAAAGCAATTTTTTCCCATCTACTTAGTGACTCTGAATATACTTAAATTGTTCTGAGGATTTCTGATAGGTGGATATAATACAATCTGACATCCTTTTTCTTAAATGTAGTTTATTTGTAATAATGAATCTTGCATGACTATTTGATGAAATGACCATTTCTTTAGAAATGATAGCAAAGGTTGTGCAGTCCAGTTTCTAGACATGATTATATCTAGCTAGCCTGGACTGCAAACAATCTTTATTTTAGAATTCATAGCCTCTATTAGTGCCCTGATCAATTTCCTAAGAAACTCTGCAAGTGATCCCTTGAATCTAGCTAGGATAGTCACAGCTCTGAGTTATTCTACAACCACTGCCTCCACTTTAAGTCCCAATCACTTTCTGACCTGGTTCATTATCTTTTGATTGTCATAGTATTGCTGAAACGGTTTCACTAAGGCTACAATTCACTTCCAATTTGCCAAAACTAATGGCTTCTTCCTGATTCTTACCCTCCTATGCCCTTGTATCCTGTGAGGCATTGACAACCTCTTCTTTCCCTTCTCTCTTCCTTTGGCCTCAGTGACACTGGTTTTCCTGCTGGGACAGCCCTTTTCAGCCTCCTCCAGGGAGATCTCATCCATTGTCATGCTTCAACTCTCACTATACTCTGTTGATTCCAGAATTTTTATCTCCATCACTGATGTCTCTCTTGAATTTCAGATCTTTAGTTCTAATGTTTAGTTGATGGATATGGGCTCATGAATGTCCAGCAAGCATTTTGAAGATTACATGTTGTCGTGACTAATTTGCCATTTCATTTCACTACTCTTCACTTTTGCTTCAGGCATTCATGATCCCCTTACCCCAACATTCAACCTGGAGGCCGCAAAGCTCTTTTATCTCCTCTTTTTCCCAGAACAGTACTACCAACAGTCAGTCATTGTGTCTGTCAGAAATGTTTTCTAAGTGTTGTTCAATTCTGACTTTTCCTTTCCATTACTTTTGAAATTATCCATTCCCTCTTGATTGTTATCACTGCTAGACAGTTTGTCTCTCTGCTTTTTATGTTTCTTCTACTCTAAACTCTACGATGACTCTGAAATTGTAATCTTTCTAACGGATCCAATCAGATCACTTTCCTGATCAAAAACTTTGGCCACTTGTTTTCAAGAAAAAGTGCATGCTCCTCCTTCCTGGTACTTGGGGCCCTTACACAGTCTGTGTTTACA
Source organism: Ailurus styani (assembly GCA_002007465.1). NCBI lineage: Eukaryota > Metazoa > Chordata > Mammalia > Carnivora > Ailuridae > Ailurus > Ailurus styani. The sequence goes on along the minus strand of LNAC01000696.1, from coordinate 285,828 downwards.
CATCTACCTCAGGTTATCTTGCCACACATCTCTCTCCAGGCTCTGTGTCTCATCCTCAGCTTTTATATACACGTGTTTTAAACATTTCACTCACAAAATTTTGTTTAAAGTGGTATATATTTGGTTTATTGAGAAATCACTGGGATATAAACATGTAACAGCTTTATAACTTTATTTTTTCCCCAGTCAAGATCTCAATTTTTTTCTACCAAACCATCTTTGCTTCGGAAGTGTCACCTCTTTTAATGACATTGGCTAGCATCTAAAACATGAGGTAATTTCTGTTTTCAAATAGTCTTATTTCATTTTAAGACTCAATCCTGGTGCACTGTTTTTTCATCCTCCTAATATAAGATAGAGCCTTGCTTAGGAGAAGTTTTTGGCCTCTGCTTGTTTGGCTCAGTGTCTGTAGGATGCTGGTGTTACATGGTGGCTTCATCCCACTCCATCAATGGGGTCTCAGAAGAGTTCTTTATGCCTCCACAGTTTCTTGAAGGTTGGGACAAATTTTCTAATTGACTTCCAGATGTTAGCATCATCACCATACATTTCAAAAGGATCTGCCCTCCAGGGCCAATTCTTGGGCTCGTGGGCATCTGTGGGAACCAGCATTTCAAGGGAGAATGGCTTGGCTTACTCATCGATTGGCAGTCTTCCCCTATACCACCTTCTTTCCATTTATTTCTTCTCCTGCTTGGGTAGTAGAGGGAGATTGGCATGTAGCCCAGATGTTTCCTAGATGGCCAATAAGGAAACAAAATACGTGTATCCATTTCTTATGTGTCCATGGGAAGATTGGCAAGGACACCGACATCCCAATGTTCATGAGTTACAGCTCCTTTCTCTAGCCCTTTGATGGCTTTTTATGAACACTACTTCCCTAAAAGGAGACCTCATCTTTTCTAATCCTGCACTGTCTGCTATGGTAGCCAATAGCTACATGTGGCTATTTAGTAATTGAAATCTGACTGATTTAATTGATATGTACTGTCAGAGTGCAGAAAACATCAGATTTCAAAGACAGGATAAAAAATATATATATATAATTTCTGGGTTTCAACATATTATATATTGAAAATATTTTGAATATATTGTTTTTAGGTACTATAATATTAAAATTAATTCCACATGTTTATTTTTACCTTTATTAATGTGACTACAAGAAAATTTTAAGTTACATATGTAGCTTGTATTATATTTCTATTGGATAATGCTGATACAGGGAATAGAAAATGTCAAACTATAGGAAGCTACTATGGTAATTTAGATATACTATGCTAATTTAGAATGTGGATACCTAGAGTCTTCTGTTTTTAGTTTTTGATCTTTACTTACAAATCAAAGACCACATGAGTAATCCCACCAACAGTAGCAAATAAATTTATTCTTTTTAAAATATATTGAAAAGTTTTCTTTTGTTTATACCATTAGTCCTGAAAACATGGGTCAAGGATTGATTTGATCTGTCTATTGGGACAACTGTTTATACCACCTACATTATAGCATTAGATGAAAGCCAAGGAGATATTTTTGAATTGAAATCTTAATGAACATTGAACAGAGCAGGAAAACATATACCATAATGAAAACTAACCAATTTAAGGCTAGAAATTAATATATTACTAGGATATTTTATGATAATTTTGATGAAATGGTACATGTTTTCATCATGTTTGTTAGTATTACCAAAATATTGCAATTTTTTATCTATAGTAACCTAAAAATATATCCTGTCCTCCAATTAAATCTGATTTCAAGTTGAGCACAACTTATTGCACTAAAAAACATTGTTTAAATCTATTTTTGTGAATGAGGTGATAGGTTATATTGTTAAATGAAATGTGCATGCTTTCTTTTTTTAAAGTTAAAATGAAAACATTCTAAACATTTATAAATATAGGTCATCATTAACTACAGAATTATTTGAATTTATCTCTTTTTAGAAAGCCATAGAGAATTGTACAAGAGCAGCAAACTCTATCAAGGTAACCTCTATACCCTTATTATAGGTATTATGAAATATTTAAACGCTTACTTAAAATGAAGTTGTCCTTTTCCTTCTGCCTGGATGTCATATCTTCTTGGTGAAAGAAATGTCTAAAAATATTCTCCTTCCCTATCTAATTGAGTGTATATGAGAGTATGTCATAATTGGTATTCTGATTGCACTCAGATTCCTCATCATACCCATTTTGTTTCAATACTGTCATTATCATAGTTTTACATTATCATACTTAAAGCACTTATGATATATGCAGAGAAAGTTGTAAAAGACAAGAGTTGTAATTGTAGGTCTTAGAAAAAAAACACACATGAGAGTTTCTGAGAAGGACATTTAACCATGGAATTATAAAGATAGAAATCACTAATAATTATAAATGAAAATCTAAACAAGAAATGTAAAGATGATCTTTCAAGTCCAAAATGGAATTTAAAATTTTAATATTATTGATCTAATCTATGTTATTTATCTTACATTAGAGAAAGCTCTTATGTTTTTTAATTTCAACTAGATTTCAGATAGAAAGCATGAAGAATAAGAAAAGGTTTAGGTTCCATTTTTTGTTTTTGTCCAGAAGGATTTATACTATAATGGAAGATTCTTTGAAAGAATAAAGCACATGATTGAGGAAGCTCTGTCACTCCTTTACAGCTGCTATTTTGAGTTGCTAACTGCTGACCACAACACACTGTTTAACATTGTCATTTCTATTTAAATGAATATTTCTAGGAAAGCTAAAATCACTGTAAAATATATGTTATTTAGGAAGTAAGTACATAGATCTTATTCACAATAATGTACATATATGTCACATTTACAGACACATAAATATATATGAACATTTTTCAAAACAAAAATTAGATTTTGATCAATTCTGAAAAAATAGTCCAAAATTGTTCATAAGCCAAAGTGTCACAGGCTAAGGGAAATTGATTTGGATAAGCAGGATAAAATATTGTGGTATAGAATCAGAGATTCAGCTACAGAAAAATAAAGTGAAATTACACAGCCTTTTAATACCTGTAAGAGGTCCATAAAAGATTAAGAACACAAAAAGCTTATGAAAACCTCTGAGCTTTTCAGACATCTGAGACTGCGAGCTCCGTGATTATGACCTGCCATCTTTAACTTCTACCAAATAAATATTCTGATTGTTTTTTACGTCCTTGATCAAACTAAATGTCTTAAGGCTCATTACATAGTGAAAAAAATTTACAATTTATGATGTAATTTAGCCTTCTTTCAGAAAAATCTCTAAAATGGGATAAAATACTTATTTGGGAGAAATAATGATTGGTGTTTCTTCAAGATAGATGATTTATTGGGTTTCATACTTATTTCCATTTTTTGCTTCAACAATTTTTGTATCTCAGGTTGGCAGTCCTTTGAAAGTGGTTGACAAATATGTGACTCTTGTTTATGTGTACCTAGGTTGGAGAGGAGGCAGTTATAGATTGGGTATCAGAATTCTATTTCGTAAGGACCGGATTTGATATTAATCCTTCACAGTTAAAAAGCAAACAAACCTAACTTCTCACTGGTATGGCACAAATTGCAGATTCCCTGGTGGCAGCAGCTCAAGGAACAGACCTCTAGAATCTGTATTTTAAAATGGTCCCCAGGTAAAACTGATGTAGCCAGTTAAAAGCAGTCTTCAATGCATGCTGGGAAATCAGTCCTGTAGGTGCTTTACATTCTAGCCTTATTTTAAAAAAGTGGTTCCTGTGAAAGATTTTGCTTTCTGTCTTGACATTTACAGAGTATATTTTAATATACTACATTATTGGGGTGACCGGGTGGCTCAGTTGGTTAAGCATCTGCCTTGTCTCAGGTCATGATTCCAGGATGGGATCAAGCCCCACAGTGGGCTCCCTGCTCAGCGGGTAGTCTGCTTCTCCCTTTCCTCCCCACTCATGCTCTCTGTCTCTACTTCTTTTCTTTTCTTTCTTTTTTTTTTTTAAAGATTTTATTTATTTATTTGACAGAGAGAGACACAGCGAGAGAGGGAACATCAGCAGGGGGAGTGGGAAAGGGAGAAGCAGAGCAGAGCAAAGGCAGACGCTTAAGGACTGAGCCACCCAGGCGCCCCTCTGTCGCTATTTCTCTCTCTCTCTCTCTCTCGAATAAATAAATGAAATCTTTAAAAAATATATATACTACATTATCTTAGTTGGTGACTTCAAAAGCTGATGTTAATATTTTAGTTTTAGTGTTTACATATTCAGTGATATTCTTCTCATATTTGATAGAATATACTTTCTTGTTTCTGGAATGCTTTGAAATTAACCAGGTTAATTTAGGTACTTAAAATTATTTACAAGCAAATAATAGTTTCTGTATTTAAAGAAATATCATCAATTCCAACTTGTGAATATTTATAAACTTCTTCCTCTTCTCTGTCCCCACTACTATTTCCTAGATAATTCCAAAAATCTCCTAAGAAACACTTTACCTCCAGTGTTTAATCATTTAGTATCGTTCACAAGTTCACAAAGTGTCTTTCTAGGGGATGTTGAGGAGAGGAAACTGGTTCTTTTTGTTGAGTAAAAGATCCAGCCTTTATTTTATTTTTATTTTATTTAAGTTATTATTTTTTTTTTTGAGAGAGCGAGTAGAGCAAGAGAGAGAACATGAGTGGGGGTGAAGGACAGAGGAAGGGGAGAAGCATAAGCAGACTCTGCTGAGCAGGGAGCTCGATGCCAGGCTTGATCCCAGAACCTTGAGATCATGACCTGAGCTGAAGGTGGAGGCTTAACTGACTGAGCCACGGAGGCACCTCAAAGATCCAGTCTTTATAGCCTGGTACTCATAAACCTTAAAAGTGCCTTCTGATCCTACCAGAAAGAGTTTTCTCCTTACTCTCAAACACATTATATTGTGGTTATTAATTTGCATGTATTATGGGAACCAGAATTGAGCATCCTTGTAGTAGAATTACTTCTAGGTCTTAGGTAAAATACAAGTTAAATACAGTAATTTTATCAATTTCATGATATCCACTATGCTTTGCGATTATATAGCATCATGGTCTAAGTCTAGTTTGAAGAAGTTTAATTTCACAAAAATTTCATTTGTTCCAATGTCACAAGGCAGGTTCCGTTCTCCTCCCAATTTCACACTTCCTCCTTGTTGTAACTGATCCCATTAATTGCCAGGGAGACTTAAGTGAATCTATTACTGTTTGAATGGCCCTTAATATTATCATCTTGCCTGCCATTCCCTTAACTTTCAGGCATATCGACAAATGATAATTTGAAGACATTGAAATACCTATTTTGCATATGGTTCAGGGAAAGTTACCTCTTGTTTTAAATTAGAGATGACAAAACACTATGGATGATAAAAATGAAGACTATAGTTGAGATATCAAGAAAAAAATAAAGGTCTTAAAATAAGAAAGCAAGCTATTGTGCAAACACGAAGTCCTTTAGGTAGAGGTAATGTTGGAAAGTTTTTCCTTCCATCCACATGACCTACAGTTTTGTTTAAATCCTAGGACCATGTATGAGTTATACCACGTTAAGAGGTAATATTAGGTTTCTCATTTCTGACTATCTTGAGGAGAGAGACTATGAACTACTTATCTTTGACTATTCCTGAAGGTATAATTCGTAAAAGGTAGCAGTCAGGCTTTTTATGAATAAATCTTTGTTGAGTCAATGTAATCCTAAAAATAAATACCGATTTTAATCTTATCTATTTATTACCAACTACTTGATTTATTACATAATATTATTGTATGGTCATAGTCCTCAAATTATATCAAAAATCACTAAAGGAGATTAGAAGGCCACAGCCTTTCAAAAATGATTTAGGACTTTTACTTTGAATAGTTGCAAAATGAGTAATTTGAAAAAATTCTTCCAGGAAGAATATAGATCATGTAAAAATTTGTCACATATCTTGAAATCATCGACATTGTGAGAAGATAGTGAAAAGTTTAATAATATAAAATTAGAAGCTTGGCAAGTATGACTGACATAAAAGAGGAAAGAAGGAGGATAATATTCGGAATACAAAAGGGGAAATAAATACAGATATAAAGTAGATTTAAAATATTAGAATATACTGTATCAATTTATACCAATACATTTGAAAATCTAGAACAAAGTAAACAATTTGTAGAAGGTTTAAAATAACAAAATGTGAGAATATAAATAAATTAATAACTATAGGAGAAACAAAAATCGTCCCTAAATACAAATCTCTTCCCACCTCTCCCCCTGTGAAATGTATCAGTGTCTTTGAGCCCTGATTCTTACTCTTATTTATGCCTAAGTGGAACTCTCTTCTACATGATCTTTTGTTTTTATTTTTTAAAAATTATTTATCACATGATCTTAACATAGCAGAATCCACCTCACCATTCAAGTCTGAGCTCAAGTATTATTAGATAAATATCATCTGGCTGCATTTTCTAATTTTGTACTATTCCTATTATCAGATCTTTCTTCATTGAGCCGATGTTTGGTTTTCTTCATAGCCCTTGACATTATCTGAAATTATATTAACTTTTTTGTGGGGGTATTACAGCTTTTTAAAAAAAATTTAATTTGTTTCTTTACTTGTATGTCATGTCCTCTGTACTACAAATAGTACCACAAAAGCAAAGACTTCATCAGTCTTTTCCATTCCTTTATCACCAGGATTTTTATCCCTAGAATATACTCTAACATATTACAAGGATTCAATAAATACTTATTTTTTGAGTAAACTTCAATTAAAGTAGAAAATAAAGTGAGTATCTATGATAAAATTACCATGATACAACATTAGAGTGGAGACTCTAGACAATGAAATAATGCAAAGAACAATAATGGTGGATATAATTACTGGAAAATGTTAGATAAAAATAATTATTTGCATGTGTTATTATTGTCAGCTAAGAAAAAAACCTGAAGAACTAATCCACAACTATTGAACCCAGTGAGAGAGTTTGTCAAGATGAGCCCATAAAAGAGTTTGTAAAGACAAATCAACACACATACAAAATCAATTTTTCTTGTATAATAATGATAATAAATTAAGAAATACCATGGAAAAGCATGTCATACAACTAATATTCTAAAGCACATATGAATAAACCTAATAAGAAATGTATAAGAATTTTATGGAAAAAACTGAAAATTCTTACTGATAACTACAAAAAGTCCTAAGTAAATGTAGAGGTATTCTATCATTACAGATAGAATGACTTGCTATTTTAAAGACTGCACATTAATCTCTATGATCAATTCAATTCCAAGAGAAGTCAGAACAGTATTAATAACAGGACTTGAATAAATATGCAACAGTAGCCAAAGTAACAAATAAACTTGATGGTTGGTAAGTATGCCCCACTTAAATCTAATACTTTGTGAAACTGTATAATTGTAATGTTTTTGATGCAACCCCATACATATATGAGTCTGGAAATAACTCATCAAAATATGGAGATTGAGTAAATAATGAAGATAGATTTTTAAATGAATGAAAAAAAGACTAATTACAGTATTGATGTTATCATCTAGTATATAAAAAGTACTTGTGTAGGGAATTAAGGAAATTATCAATTATGAAATTTTGAATCACCCAAAAGAAAATTGTTGAAAAATGTAACAAAATAGATAAAGTGATGATTGCAAAGGACAATATATGAAATTTATCACACTTTATACAATAATCAAGGAAATACAAATTCAAACAGCAAAACACTATTCTTCTGTTTAATCTTTACTGCTTTGGGCAGGCTTTCCTACTGTTTTGCAGTTTGGAGTTTAAGATAGCTCCTTTTTTCACTGAAGTTAAATATGCATTTCTGTTTCTAATTCTCCTTGTAGGTTTGAGATTTCCACCATTTTAAACTGGGAAGTCAGCACATTTTTCTTGGCTTTCAAAGTTGATAATTAAATATTAATGGAGAATTCAATTATTAAAGAAAAAACAAAAAGCTGATTTATGGGTCAAGAATTATGTTCAGGTAAAGAATTGATTTAAGATTTGGTAGTCTTAATTTGAAAGTATGTTGGACCATAAATACAAAATTAGTTGCAATTTCATTTGTGCAATTCCTGCAAAGGTTGTTTCTCTAGAATTGTAAAGAATTTTTAGATCATATTAAATTATCATCTAGAAAAAGGAATCCATTTACAATAAAAATTAGCTTAGTACTTCAACAAAAAAAACTGTTCTAGCAACAGTGTGAAGTGTATCTTTAGAGCTTATTAAGTATCAGCTTACTACATTTTAAGTCAAATGTTTTGCACATACTTAACACTATGGATCATCTACAGTCTCAAAGAATATGCAGAAACCTATTAAAGGTGGATCACAATATCCATAGGAAGTTAATTTTCCTTTTAGTAGTAATAGGGAACAAAGCAAGCTAATAGTAATTAAGGTGTCAGGTGGTAATTGCAGTTGCCTCCAAATAAACCATCAAGTCCCAATAAGTAATTAAAACAGCAGTCTTTTTCAAAATGCTCAAAATGCGGTAGTTAGAGAGCTGTGATTAAAAATTTCTAGGAGTCATTATTGAATTATTTTTCATTTTTGTAAAACACATAACATGGAGTGTACCCTTTTTAAATTTTTAAAAGTACAGTACAATATTGTAGACCAAATGCACATTGTGGTACAGCAGGTCTCCAGAACATTTTTATCTTGCACAATTGAAACTCTGCACCAATTGAACAGACACTCCCCATTTATCCTTCTCTTCAGCCCCTGGCAACAACCATTTTATTTACTGCTTCTAAGAGTTTGGTACTTTAGATACCTCATTTAAATACAATCATGGGATATTTCTAACTTCTGTGACCAGCTTACGAAACTTAGCATAATGTCCTCATAGTTCACCCATGTAGTCATATATGACAGGATTTCCTTCATTTTTTAAAGATGAAAAATATTTCATTGTATGTATAAACTACATTCTCTTTATTCATCACTCATCAGTGGACAATTAGGTTGTTTCTACCTCTTAGGTATTGTGAATAATGTGTTGGTCATGGTATTATGATCCTTCTAATGTGCACCTGGATTTAGTTTTTGCTACTATTTTGTTGAGGAGTTTTGCATCTATCTATTGGGGATATTGGCCTATAGTTTTCTTTTCTTGTAATATTTTTTCCTAGCTTTGGTATAGGGGTAATGTCTTTACAAAACAAGTTTGAAGTGTTCTTTCTTCTTCAATATTTTAGAAGAGTTTGAGGAAGATTGGCATTAATTCTTTAAATGTTTGGTAGAATCCCCCACTAGAGCCATCCCGTCCTAGGTTTTTCCCTGTTGGAAAGTTTATTTACTGATTCAGCCTTCTTACTAGTTATAGGTCAACTAAGATTTTGCTTTTCCTTACAAGTCAGTATTGCTAGGTTGTGTGTTCTTTGGAAATTATGTATTTCTTCAAGGTTGTCCGCATTGTTGGTGACTAATTGCTCATGGTAATCTNTGCTAGGTTGTGTGTTCTTAGGAAATTATGTATTTCTTCAAGGTTGTCCGCATTGTTGGTGACTAATTGCTCATGGTAATCTCTTATGATTTTTTTTCATTTTTGCGGTATCAGTTGTAATTTCTTTTTCATTTATGATTTTATTTATTTGAGTACTCTCTCTTTTTTCTTGGTCTAGCTAAAGGTTTGTCAGTTATGTTAATATTTTTGATAAAACTAACTCAGGTTGATTTTTTCTCCTGTTCTTCTATTCTTTACTCCTTTTATTTCTACTCTAATCTGTATTATTTGCTTTCTTCAGATAATTTAAGCCTTAGTTTGTTCTTCTTTTTCTATTTTTTGAGCTGTAGAATTAGGTTAAGATCTTTGTTCTTTCCTAATGTAGGTGTTTACTTAAACTTCCCTCTTATGTAAATTTATTTCCCGGTACCACTTTTGTTATATCCCATAAGATTTGGCACGTTATGTTTTCAGTTTCATTTGTCTCAATGTTTTCTGATTTTCCTTTTGATTTCTTCTTTGACCTTTTGGGGGCCAAGCAAAATGAGCTTGAGAGGAAGTAGTCTAGACCAGTGATATAGTGTGTGTGTGTGTGTGTTTGTGTGTGTGTAGCCAAGGCCTGCAGTGAACTAAGTTACACTGAGTCCACTGTGCATTAGTAGGTGGAAATCAACCAGCCATAGTCTATTCAACACAAATGATTACTAAACATAAAATTATTTAATCCAAACTGCAGTAAATCTCCCTAATATACACATTACTCACACTCTTATTCTTTTGGAATGATGAGAAACATTTACACTGTGCCTTAATCTCTAGAAAGGTGCTTGCAAAGTTTCTTGTAAGTGCGAATGCTCTTTCTTTGATTATGAAATTACCACTGAGCATTTGATCCAGTATGCAGGATTTTCATGCCACTGAAAAGGCAATCAATCAATCAATGATTCAACCAACCAACCAACCAACCAACCAACCAACCAACCAACCAACCAACCAGGGTTATTGTATTGGCTTGGGTGATTCATTTTGAATATCAAAGGGATATTGAATTGTTGCTAATAATATATCAGAGATAATACTCTTCGGAACACAAGTGATTCTCTGGGGGGCATTTTGTGTTAACTTTCATGTTGGGCAAGATAGAAAACATCATAACCCAAAAGCAGCAAAACTACTGAAGATTTGTATCCTTCATGAATACAGGTTTGACTTACTTCACAAGGTAAAGAATCCCAATCAGCTGAAGGGTTAGTTCCAGGCCAAGGGGCCATAAAATGTACACAGAAAGATAAATCTTAAATATCAATTATGTCACCCATTACAAAGCTGTTACCTGAGGGAATTTTGCATATTTTATTTCCTGTTTTTTCCCCTCTCTCATTTTTACTCTTTTTATTTAAGGATGTTGTTCATAGCTTTTAGTTTTCAGAATATTCAAATGTACATGTTGCTGAATTTGAAGACTAATTAACACTGCCAAAGGATGAACACTATGACTATCACTCATAGAAATGGATACAGTGATTGTTAGAATTTTTGTCTCCCATTTTTAGGGAGAAAGTGAGACTGACCTTGATTGTGTGAAAGCTGGTTGCATCTTGTACAGCAAAGTATCATTTTATTGTAATTGTACTGAAGGTAAAATATGTGAGGAAGTGTGTTTATAAATGCTGAGTAGCTAAAGGAGTTGATTGACTCAGTTATTAAGCTATCATTCCTCAGCCCCAAACACTTCCTACTGAAATTTGCTCTGTGATGTGGAGTTAAGACTCTTCAAGTTACACTTTGTCATTGCTAGCTTTTTCTTAGATTCTTTCAGTGGGATAGAATAAAGGAAGTTGGAAGGTAGCAAAAGGGGGAAGTAAATCACTACTTCTTACTTAATTGTGCCTATTAGTATGTTCCATCTTGATTGTCTTGATTTTTATCCAAGACAACAGAGATTGATTCCACCAATGGTTGCTTGTAATTTCTGCCTTTTCTGGCACTTCCAAGGGCTTTCCACATCCCTCCACCTCTGAAATTACAACAATAATTAGGCTACCTTCTCCTCAGCAGGCTGAATTCCTACTCCCCAAGTCCCTCCTCAGAGTACCTGAGAGAACCCCTGCCACTGGACAGCACTTGTTCCTCAGAGATGTAAGTCTTAATTCTGGGATGCCCTTCTTCAAAGCTCTGGAATTACCAACAGAAACTTGGTAATGCCTTCTCCTCAAAGGTCTGAATCCAGCTCCATGAGACCCCTTCTCTAAGCTTCTCCAAGTTTCTAAGTTTGAATAGCCTTAACTTCTTCCCATTGTCTCTCAGCCATAAGGAAATTAGCTGCTTCCTACACATATTATCTAAATCTTACCTCAGTATTTTTTGTTCTAGTCCTAAATACCATTTATACAACAATTTATAACACATTATTTCTGTTAAAATAAGTAGATTTTTTTTCTTTCAATGGAGGGTGCTTGTTACAGTCATTTACAAAGAAGGATATGTTCAGGCTTCTATTATGTTTGCCGATCTATTTTCCTTTCAATTCTGTCATTTTTAATATTGACCCAATGTAATTTTGTACATACACATTTAGAATTATTGTTTACATTTTCAATTATTTTCCAGTGGGCATATGTTTCTTTCATTATTATATTTTCTCTCTATAAAATTCCATGCATATTTTATTCTTTAAAAGGAACTGCTGTTAGATTCTTACATCATCATGTCAAAGTATAAATTTTAGAAAAAAGGCACAGTACATTTGATATTATATAGACAAAGTTGTTGTAAAATAAGAGCATACATTGTTATGAATGGTTAGAACCTTTTCACATAAAAGTTCAAAGTGCTTTTCATATGTGGTCAAATCTCCATTCTTTCAGGAGCACGATGGTAGGGAACTTAAGGTTAATATATTAATTTTGCACTGAGAATACTGTAAGATACATATGTGTTGGATTCTATAATAATGAGCACATCTTTTTAATGTCTATCTGCTGTGTGGGAGTAGAATAGGAGCATTTTGCAAGTTTTAGCTTCATCAAAACCTACCATAAAATTTTTGAATTAATGGGTCACTGAGTTCATTGAGAGTAATGATTCTATAATTGAGCTATCATAATTATTATTGTTGTATTATTCATATTTTTCTATTCTGCTTTCAACCATTCTGTATCTTTATATACAAAGACTTTAAAAATTTTGTTATTTTCTCTCATTTTAATTAGCGTTGAGGAGAAAAGGTTAACAGTCTTCCATCTTGAAATCAAATTCCAACTGAATTTATTTTAATACAGCTTTTCCCCCACATAATTAATGATTATGATTCTATAGTTCTTGGAAGAAAATTTAATTGCACTGCATACCACTTCTATTTTGTAATTTATTGTTTTGTAACTTTGTAATTTGTTTTTAGTTAAACACTGTGGTTATAGATAAATAAACCTTTTAATGAGAGATTCTGATAACCAAAATTTCAGAAGCAAAAGAATTTTTTATCTTGGAAATAGATTATGTTTTTGTTTCAAGAATAAAGGAAGAACTAGGGCCTAGGAATTGGATTATTCTCGTGAAAGATTCTTATGTGAGGTTCATTGATCAAGAATTCCATCTGCCACTTTATAAACTGAATGAACAGAAAGGTGAATGTTTAAAAATACCCTTTTAACCATAAGAATTTAAGTTGAGGTATGAACATTACATTCTATTTCATTTTTATATTTCAATGATTGTATTTTTCCTTTGTAAACCTAAATTACACATTAAAAATTGGCAGGACATTCTATTTTTAAAACAATAATGCTCTTCCTTTTAAAGATAGAATATATAGGTTTCTATCAGTTAGATAATTGGATTTTGGTTTCCACCTCTAGGCATGGGCAAGGGTTTGATACTTTTTTTTTTTTTTTCAATTTTACGTGGAGAAGAGTGCAGCTCCATGAAAAGTGATAACAAAAATAATAGTGCAGTGCTGGTTGGGAGGAAGCATTTTCTTTTTCAGAAATCAATAGGAAAAGAGAGTGATCCTATTTTTCACCTGAGGCAAATCACCATTACAGAACAGAAGTGTGCTCAGCTAGTAGGGGCAGCAGTGACACGTACTTTCCATCAGCCACTATTCAAGGTTAGGAGCAAGACCCAATACTGGGGAGAGGCTAATTAAATTAATTCTGCGGGAAAGTGACAGGATGACTGAGAGCAATCTGAGTGCTCCAAGCTTTTCCCTTTACCCTCTGTTTTCAGCGTTGCCCAGTCTGTTCTCTTTAGCATCTCACTCACATACCTAATACCTGGTATGTGATGCCTGTTTCCTTTCGGTCTTCTTGTTTCTGCTGCAATGTGAATATTTGGCTTGTTCTATGACTGATGAGTGTAGCAGGAAAGAGACGTAATTGCTTTGATGATGCGGCAGTAAATGGATACTCCCTTTGGAAACTCAACTTGCTTCATTTAGACCCAAACATGCCAGGCAGATGCAGATGATCAATTCACAGCATATGATACGAGTGAATATCTTTCTCTTTTATGTTCTGTTTTTAATGTAATAGCAAACTAACATCTGTTGTTCTGTGCATCGCAAATCTGTTCTTTTCAATGTAAAGGTTTGCTGAGCATTGATATTTTACTGAGAATAGGATGTGTGTGGCAATTAGACTACACCACATTTTTATGTCAAATTCAAATGTTCTTTGGAAAGGTCACTGTTGTGTGTGTGTGTGACCTACTAAGCTGTATTACTATGATAGATGTAGTTACAAAGTAAAACTGTTTAACTGATAATGTTCTGGGGAATGGGTAAAGCAGTAGAGAAGAGAAGAAAGCTGATTGGCTTTTAAGGGATAATAATTCTGTGTTGTCAATAACATCTCTCACATTCTTTGAGTCTGGTCTTTACAGAGAGCACTTTTGTTCCAGATAAGAAATGCTACTCACCGATTTGCTAATGACTATCTGCTGTGGTATTGTTTGGGGTATCTGTGAGCCTTACTAGCTTTCGAGATAAATTCATGAATGAAAAGTAGTAGTATTAGGATCTTTCTCTGAACCATGGAATCATGGGGTTGCAAGTCTCTAAGGGAAGTAAAGAAATACTACAATAGATAGAACAGGAAAAATCAAGAGTGTGAAAAACTTTCACTTCAACATGACTGATATTTTTAAGGATAAGTTAGTTCACATGTTTAGACAATGGTGTAAAAAGTCCACATAAACTGCACCTGTAAATTTTTTTTTCTGATGAAAGAATCTTGGTTACATTACATGTCTTCATGTTTTGTTGGTATTAACTTCACTGGCTGCAAAAGGACATGGTGAAACAGTATGACTTAGGGATACATAGCATTACATTTAGAAAATCCAACTCAGCATGCATCTTTGGCATCTTCTATGTGCTGTATTTTTATGTGTGTGAAAACAGTTTTTTGTTTAAATTGAAAAAACACATCTGGGTGTATAAAAATTGTATTATTATTAGAAAAATCATGTGATTCTACATAGTGTAGTCCATGTAATAGTGCTAATATACTTGCAGCCATGTACTGTCTTTTTACTTTATTTTCTTATTTTTTTTTAAAGATTTTATTTATTCATTTGACACAGAGAGAGAGATTACAAGTANTAGTGCTAATATACTTGCAGCCATGTACTGTCTTTTTACTTTATTTTCTTATTTTTATTTATTTATTTTTTTAAGTAGGCGCTATGCTCTGCTCATGACTCTGAGATCAAGACCTGAGCTGAGATCAAGAGTCACCGGCTTAATTGACTGAGCCACTCAGGTGCCCCTGTACTATCTTTTTAAAATCAAAATAATAGAGNTTACTCTCTAGATACAGGTGTTATCAATAATTGCACTCCCTGGGCGCCTGGGTGGCTCAGTGGGTTAAAGCCTCTGCTTTCGGCCCAGGTCATGATCTCAGGGTCCTGGGATCGAGGCCCACATCGGGCTCTCTGCTTGGCAGGGAGCCTGCTTCCCCCTCTCTCTCTCTCTGCCTGCCTCTCTGCCTCCTTGTGATCTCTCACCCGCTGTGAAATAAATAATAAATAAAATCTTTAAAAAAATAAAATAAAATAAAAATAGAGAACAAACACATCTGAATATAAAATAAGTCAACAATAATAATTCTATTATTTTTGGTTCCAATATTTTATTCAGATGAATATTCTCAAATTCTGAAATCCATTTCAAGAACATTATTTTTAAAGGTATAATAAATGATGCATTTTTTTTATTTGTAAGTAAAAACTGCTACTCAATAGGAATTTTTAAAAATAGGATCTCTCATTAGTTATAATGCCTGAATCTGTGGCTTTGGGTATTATGTCCTGCAGCCAGTCCATTTTTCAATCTTACAATTCAACAGCTTTTTGCTAAAAATTCTCTTTTATCTAATAGTTTATGTGTAGGGTACACATGTGTACTTACTCATATACTTGGGAGATTTGTAAACTATAAACTGTAGAAAAAGAACTTGGAGAATTAACCTAAACAAGAAAAAGTTGTAAGATTGAAAATTTCATTCTTGGATTTAATCATAAAAATAAAGCACATGTTATGCCATAGTATAAAATAATAATAAAAAAAAGTCAAGAATATGGCATTGTATTATTGAGGATTCCAAAGCTATCAAGCTTTCCTGTTGAGAATGATTGGACCTATAAAGATATAAAAGAGCAGCTGGGGACATTTGAAGTGGCGATTTATATTTTGTGCAACCCTAGCCAGAGACGTGAGCAGCAGTATGAAATAGTAAAAGGATGTTTAAATCAAGCCGGGATGCTCAAAAAGCTATCAAAAAGACATGTTAGTATAAAATGGTATCTTCGTATGATTAAAGATACAGCTGTTTAAATGAGATATTTACAATTTCATTTAATAGTCAAAAAACTAGAAATAGCATTCAATAATTCAATTACTTTTGTTTACTTTAACTTCGAATATGCAATTAGTGAATATGACATTGATTTATGTTTTAAAGATAACCAACAGTTGGAAATAGAAACTGTAGCATTGTATAAATCAAAGTTTATTCACTTGACATGTGCTCCATTTGAGTAGAAGATCATCTTCATCTGGGGTAAATAACTCACTGGGAGGGAGGAAGGAAGAGGGGGAAGCCAGGGAGTCTTTAAGCTTAGTTTTAAAGGTATTTTACCTACGGGTAGTGGTAGAAATTAATGCTCATCGTGGTAATTCAGCTCGAAGAATATATTAAGGTTCTAAGGGATTATCTCTGTACA
This sequence comes from Ailurus styani, assembly GCA_002007465.1. Taxonomy (NCBI): domain Eukaryota; kingdom Metazoa; phylum Chordata; class Mammalia; order Carnivora; family Ailuridae; genus Ailurus; species Ailurus styani. Next base: position 269,173 of record LNAC01000696.1, on the reverse strand, counting down.
TTCTTTTAAAAATGCAAACCAAATTTAGCAAAATATCAGAAAGCATACTCTCCATTAGGATACCCAAACTACTCTGCTTGCTCTCTATCTAAATGTTTGGTATACTGAGAATCCGAGTTGCTATCTGGAACTTACATGACAATTAGTACATATTCCTAGAGCTACTTTGAAATGTTGTGTAGTTCTTGTTTCTTCAACATGAGCTAAATATTGTGTGTAAATTGTGTTAGCTCTAACTCTGCTTTTACATATAACTAAATTAAAAAAAATTGGGTAATTGAAAACTTTGCCCAAACATCGAAATAATACATATAATTAGTATCTCATTTGCCAAAACTTCAGTTATGACATATTTAATAATGGGATTTTATACATCCCATTCAATAATGGGATTTCAAAGTGAAGTAAATTCTTAATTACCTTGAGTGGATCATACCTGGAATTGTTTCTTTCATTACCAAGCTTACCATACTACTGTGAAGTAATTATGTAAAGGTGTAAGTATTTTATGAACTATTAAGTAGAAGAGGGAGATAAATTGAAATGGCTTTTTAATTTTTCAATATTCTGCTTTCTTTTATTAATTGTTGTCTGCATGGGAATCTGAAAGCATCCTAGTCTGTATGTATTACTCCATATTTCAGAGGTTTTTAACTGGCTCTCCATCATGACATAGAATATATCTGATCAATGAATTTGTAAACTGAGCTTGAGGGCAATTCTCTAGGGTACAACCTATATCATCAGTCCCTCTTTTCCCATTAAATAAACCAAATTGAATGTAACCAAGGGAGGGTAATGTATAAGACCAACCTTGATCCATGCTAAAACAATGTTTTATAGTAAAGTAAACTATCTCACAAATCTTGGCACTTTTAGTATTATTAGGGACAGATTATTTATGGCATTCATCGCATTCTGACACTGGATGAGAAGTTCTGATAAAATTGTCCATGGTTTTTCCTTTGACATTTTTTTTGTCACTTTTGATTCGTGGCTGCTATGGTTTGACAGTGGTATATCTTTTAATTTAAAATAATGGTCAAATACACATTTGGAATGGCCTGGTCAGCCGGAATATGCTGCTGTCAGAATCCCTCAGGTGAAAGATTCCTTTTTATTGTCCACTAAGGTAACATTTAATTCACTGCAGCGATTCTTTTCTGAAGATTGCCCAAGATCCCACCAAAAGTGAACATGTGTCTCAAGCATCTATCATTCACAGAAGGAATTTAAACACCATGAATTTTATAGAAAAATTGCAATTGAGTTGAATAAATTGCAAGAGTTCTTGACCTTGGGGGAAGTCATAGTTTATTCTAAGTAAACATAATATAATGTATGATACAAAATGTATGCTGAAGGAGGTCATTGTGAGAGCATGTCACCTCTGGTTGACCTACAAGCTGGACGCAGGCAGTGAGATACTCTTCACCCTCTCCCCTGTCCTTGGAATGTACATTCTACCCATGATAACCACACTAGCAGCTGTTTCAAGAATAGAGACTTGAGAGAATAAGGTGTTGCTGATGCTTTCTGAACTGAATATCTGATTGAACCCAGTTAAATCCTCTATACAAATGTTTAAGGTTCTGGCCAAGGGATGCAAAGATCTCTTTGTCCTGCAGCTGCCCAAGGCAAAGCTCATCTATAAATCTCTGTCCTTAGTAAGAATTCCACCTACCAATCTGGCAGAGTTGGCCTCTATCTTTGGTCTCTCTTTGCCCTCTGTGTCGTGTCCAGGGGCCAGTTTCAGGTTTCACTAGGGAATCTCCTGATGTTGCCAACCAACAGCATTCTTCAGCAGTGCAGGTGATTTTTATAGTTAATAATTATTTTTCTCTTATGTATAATTTTCTACACGATTTGGTAAACATCTACTAAAAGTCTCAAAAACTGATAACCAAATACTGTTTTCCTTCATAAAAATGTCACCCTGCTTTCTAAGTTTATTAGTTTTCCCTTTCAGGTTCTTCCTATAATTACCTCTTTATCATTGAGCTGGTGGGTGAAGAAAGTAAAAGTGGGAATGAGAGAGTGATGTGGCTAGTCATTCTTCCTTTATTTATGTTAACTCTAATGAAGATGACATTGATGATAATGTTGAATGAATTAGCTTATATTTATTGGTTGCTTACTGTGGGCCATGTGCCCTGCTTTATCTACAGGATTTCATTTTGTCCTTATAATATGGCACTGCCATTATTTTCCATTTTGCAGATGAGGAAACAGAGACTTCGAAAGCTTACTTAATTTTTCCAGGATCACCAGAAGTAAAGCTAAATAACCAACTAAGACTTGAACTCTAACACTTCAATTTAAAACCAAATATTTTATGACATATCTGTAATATGTATTAAAAAGCAAAACAGAGGCTAGAGATTTTTTAAAAGGAAGCAAGTCCATATGTTAACAGTGCTATAAACTTACATTTCTTAAGATATGTAACAGAGAATCTTAACAGGTATTTAGAAAAAATCTCAATAAAAAGAAGTTCGATGTTTCAATAAGGTGGAGAAACATTACTTTACATAAAATTATATAATTCCTTTATTACTTCATTTTTCAGAACATTTACTATATATATATATATCTTTCCAAGAAGAGAATATATTATGTAGTATTTCCTGGACTTCTTTGCATTTAACTTATTCCCTTGAGAAATTTGCTTTGGGAAATAATCTAAGTAAAATCTGCTTTACAAGGTAAATTTGCCAGCATTTCATGTTTTCAGTATGATTTTAAACATTCTAATGATTCTGTAGTTGCATATCATTGTTTTAATTTGTATTTTCTAATGGTGAATCACGTTGAGCATATTTTAACATGCTATTTGGCAACTATCTGTACTCTCTGATGGGGTAACCTTTTCAGGTATTTTGCTTTTTTTTTTTTTTCGGCAATTGATAATTGACCAATACAACATTTTAACAATTTCTGTTCATTGTTCTATAAAGAGCAAAGAAATAGAAATTCTTCTATCATCCCTTCCTCTGCTTTTTAAATCCCCCTTATTCTCTGACACATTCCAAAGTATGGATATTGATCGAGTGTCGATTATTGCTTTTCTTCCCTCCTAATAGTAAAGAAATAGTAGTATGTATTTAAAAAATTTATTTCTGTAGAGTTTTAAAGCTTTTGTATATTTTTAGTACAAGTCCTTTATGTAATGGGTGTTTTGCAAACACTTTATCCCAATTGGTGACTTCTCTTTTCATTCTCTCTTTCTCTCTCTTTTTTTTTTTAGGATTTTATTTATTTATTTGGGGGGGGGAGAGAGAGAGTGAGAGCGAGAAAGGCAGACTGAGACAGAGAAGCAGACTTCCCGCTGAGCCAAGAACCCAACATGGGACTCGATCCCAAGTCATAACCTGATCATAACCTGAGCCGAAGGCAGACGCTTAACTGAGTGAGCATCTCAGGTGCCCAGTTTTTGTTGTTTTTTTTTTAAAGCTTTTATTTACTTGTTTGTCAGAGAGAGAGAGCATAAGCATGGGGGGTGGGAGCAGAGGGAGAGGGAGAAGCCGGCTCCCCGGTAAGCAAGGACCTCCAATGCGGGACTCCAACCCAGGAACCTGGGATCATGACCTGAGCCTGAGGCAGACGCTTAACCAATTGAGCCACACCCAGTTGTCCCTCTTTTCATTCTCTTAACAGTAAAGTTTTTAATTTTAATAATATCCAACTTATCAGTTTTTACCTATTATTAATCATGCTTTTGATGTTGTATCTAAACACTCATCACCAAATGCAAGGTCATTCAAATTTTCTTTTTTTATATGTTTTATCATTTTATATTTAGGTCTATGATTCATTCTTACTTAATTTTTCTGTAGGTTGTAAGATTGTGTTTAGGTTTATATTTTTGCTTTGAATGTTCAGTACTATATGTTTTTTTAAAATATATATATTTTAAAGATTTTATTTATTTATTTGACAGAGAGAGAGATCACAGGTAGGCAGAGAGGCAGGCAGAGAAAGGAGGAAGCAGGCGCCCTGCCGAGCAGGGAGCTTGACATGGGGTTCGATTCCAGGACCCTGAGATCAGGACCTGATCCAAAGGCGGAGGCTTTAACCCACTGAGCCACCCAGGCGCCCCTCAGTACTATATGTTAAAACAATTATTATTTTTCTCTCTCTCTCTCTTTTTTTAAAGATTTTATTTATTTATTTGACACAGAGAGAGAGAGATTACAAACAGGCAGAGAGGCAGGCAGAGAGAGAGAAGGAAGCAGGCTCCCTGCGGAGCAGAGAGCCCGATGCGGGCCTCGATCCCAGGACCCTGAGATCATGACCTGTGCCAAAGGCAGAAGCTTTAACCCACTGAGCTACCCAGGCGCCCATATTTTTCTATTGAATGCCTTTGCACCCTTTTGAAAAATCAATTGACAATATTTCTTTGCATGTATCTATTTCTGGGTTTTGTATTTCATTCTGATCTTTTTGTGTATTCTTTCACCAATACCATACTGTCTTGTTTACTGTCTTCTAGTAATGCTTGAAATCAGGTGCTGTAATTCCTCCAAGTTTTTTCTTCTTTAGGATTATGTGGGCTATTTTGGGCTTTTCCCTTTCACATAAACTTTAGAATCAGTTTGTTGGTAGCTACAAAACAGCTTACTGGGATTTTGATTGGAACTGCATTAAATCTATAGGTTAAGTTGGGAAAAATTGACATATTGTCTTTCATATATGAAGACAGGATATCTCTTGATCTATTTACATCTTCTATGATTATTTATCAGTGTTTTTTTATTTTTTCATAGCTATATCCTGTATATATTTTATGAGATTTTTGTCTAAGTTCTTCAGTTTGTTGTTATTATAAATGATATTAATGTCAAGTTACAATTGACTTTTGTATATAAGATTTGATCTGGTATCCTGCAGCCTTGCTACACCTGCTAGGGGGTTCTAGGAGTTTTTTTTCTCCCTCCTTTTGGCACATTTTTAGGGTTTTCTTAATAGGCAGTCACGGAATTCTCTAAATTTTATATCATTTATTCCTTTTTCTTGTCTTACTGCACTGGTATTAGATTTCTAGTACAACGTTGAACAGTAAGGATAAAAGAAGATAGCCTTACCTTGTTCCTGATATTAAGGGGAAAATGTTTATTCTCTCCCCCTTAAATATGATGTTAGCTGTAGGAAAAATGGTATTGTTTCTTTTTCAAATGTTTTGTAGAATTCACCAATGAAAATATCTGGGCCTGGTTGATGCTTTCTTTTTTGGAAGGTTTTACATTTTTATTGTAATTTATTTAATCAGTATAGAATTATTCAGCTTATCTATCATTTTATGAATTGGTATACTTAATGTCTTAAAAGAAGTTGGTCCATTTCATCTCTATTATCAAATTTGTGGGCATAGTTGTTCATGGTATTTCAATATTATCCCATTGGTTTCTTCACATTCTGTAGTGATCTTCCCTATTCCTTCCTGATATTTGTGATTTATGTATCTTGAATTCTTTTCTTTTCTTTTTTCATAGATTGCCTGGCTGGAGACTTACTGATTTTATTGAGCTTTTTAAAAAAATCAGCCTTTGGTTTTGTTGAATTTTTTCTATTGTTTTCCTATTTTCAATTTTATTAATATCCGCTATAATTTTTGTTATCTCTTTTTTTCTGCTTCCTTCCAAGCCTAAATTGCTTTTGTTTCTCTTAGTGTACTGTGATAGAAGCTTAGGTTATTAACTTTAAACTGATTTATTTTCTAACATATGCATTTAATGTATTTATCTTCTAAGCAATGCTTTTGCTGTATGTATCATACAATTAAAAAATTGTTTTATTGTAGTAAAATATCCATAATACAGAATTTACCATTTTAACCACTGTTAAGTGTATAAATCAGTGACACTAGGCAAAGTTGCATTACTATTACTGTGTAATCAGCACTACATATATTATCAGAATGTTTCATCATCCCAAACTAAAACTTCATAATTATTTAATAATAACTCCCCTTACCTCCCTTCTCCATCAGCAAGAAACCACTATTTTATTTTCCTCCCTATGAATTTGACTATTCTAGATACCTCATATAAGTGGAATCATACTATTTAATCTTTTGTGTTTGGCTTATTTTACTTAGCATAACATTTTGTTCAAGGTTCATTCATTCTATAGTATATATCAGAATTTCATTCTTCCCTAACAGTGAATAATATTCCACTTTTGTTTATATCACATTTTTTTATCCATTCACCTCTGGATGGACATTTGGGTTGTTGTCATATTGTGGCTGTTATGACTGATGTTGCTATGAACATGGGTGTATAAATATCTGAGTCCATGCTTTCAAGTTTTTGGGAGTATATACCTAGAATTGAACTTGCTGGTACAAATGGTAAGTCTATGTTAATTTTTTACACAACTTCCATACTCTTTTCCATAGTAGCTATATCATTTTACATTCCCAACAGCAATGAACAAGAGTTCTAATATCTACACATCCTCATTAACACTTGTTGTTTTGTAATTTTTTTATAATAGCTATCCTAATATATATGAAGTGGTATCTCATTGTGGTTTCGATTTGTATTTCTCTAATGATTAATGATGTTGAACATCTTTTCAAGTATCATTTGTCTTTCGTATATTTTCTTTTGTATATATATATATCTAAAGTATTTTGGCTATTTTTTTCATTGGTTGCTTTTTGTTCTTGAGTTTGGGGAGTTATTTATAAATTCTGGGTATTAATTCATTAACAGATATATGGTTGGAAAACATTTTCTCCCATACTTTGTGTCATCTTTTCTTGAGCTGTGTATTGAGATATCTTTGAACTTTGGGCAATATTTAAAATCTATTTGTTTGAGGTCTGGATCTTTCTCACTCTATAATAGATTCGTCCATTGCAGGTCATGGATAATCTTGCCTATGGGCATTCATGCCTGTGGTGGGAGTCCCCAAGACCACCCTCAGGCTTTGTGATTCACTGTAAGGACCCACAGAAACTTATACTTCTGGTTGCAGTGTATTACTGTGAGATGATACAGATTAAAATGAGCAAAGGGAAGAGCAATATATAAGGCAAAGTCCAGGAGAAACCATGTATAAGTTTCTAGGTGTCTTTGTCCAGTGGAATGGCAACAACGATGTATGAAAACACATATGAAGTGGTTACAGCCAAGGAAGCTCACTTGAGCCATGGTGTCCAGTGTTTTTATTGGGGTTCACTTAAACAGGCATGTAGTACTTGTGTGACTGATCTTAGCTACTCAAATTCCTGCCTTCCAGAGCAAAAAACAGGCCTTCTCTATAAATTACATATGTTAGCATAAACTATCTGATGAAACTGGCCCATGGCCTGAGGCATACAAAAACAGTCATTCACCATAAAAGGCACTGTTAGCATAAATTATCTCATCAAAGTAGTATGCTATGATGTAGGGCCTCAGGCATACAAAAACATTCATTTTAGGGAGAATATTACAGGGCTCAAAGTTCTTCTCCCAAGGGGTTATCCTGAAGATAAGCCTTCCTTGCAAATGTGAAGGGTTTAAATAATCCAAGTATGCTGAGTTAACTCTTTTCCTCCACAATGCCTTTATGTATTCCTTCCCATATTGACTCTGTGCTTGGCCATGTGACTTGTTTTGGCCAATGGGAAATCTGCAAATAAGACATAAGCAATACCTTGTTGGCAAGTGCTTGTGCTTGTCTTCTTGGGATGCTGCTGCTATGTTAAGAGGCCAGTAAGAAACATATGGAGAGAAATTTTCATCAATTCCATCTATCTGATGTGAATTCAATCAACCCACCAATTATGAGAAATAATAACTTGTTTTTTTTATAAGCTGTTGTGTTTTGGAGTAATTCATTATATAGCAGAAGACAACTGATGCACAAATTGGTTCCAGAAGTTTCACTAATCCTAGAAGGGAGCTGATTGATCAGACTAAGTCTACTCTTTCTATTCCATCACTGAAGTAAAAAGAATAAGATAAGAACACCAAATTCATAGCACAGTAATAATAATGTCCTGTCAGGATGGGAAAAATGAGGTAATAACTGAAACACACAAAAACCAGGGTTCAAACCAAAAAACAAAACAAAACAAAACAAACAAAACAAAACAAAAAACAAAACAAAACAAAACAACAACAAAAAACCAAACCAAAACCAAAAACCAAAAACCAAAAAACAAACCAGGGTTCAAGTGTGTAGTGGTAAACTGGGAGGAATGAACAGATATTGATGAATATGGATGTAAAAATTTCTAGGGTGATTTCTAAACAAGTACAGAAGAAGAGTAAAATTAAAATACCCAGCAAAAGACAGAAATAAGGGGAAAATGTAAAAATCTGAGACAAAAAGCATAGAATAAGATGGTTAAAATAAATCATATTAGTAATTATAATATAAATGATTAGACAAAAATGCTTCAGTTCAGTAAAAAGATAAATGGATAAAAAAATCAACTATATGCTGTTTACTATAAAGAAATGTAAAAAATAGGAATAATGAAGGATTCAAAATAAAAAGATTAGGCATACAGTTAGGCAAATAAAAACCAAAAAAAAAAACCCCTGATAGTTTTATATATATATATATATATATATATATATACATATATATATGTGTGTATATATATATATATAACAAAACAGACTTTAAAGGAAAAGTCCCTGCTGGAGAATCAACTCCTTGAGATCTTAGGTTGTCTGATGTTGGCATAAATTATATCCTAGATAAGCGATCATTAATAATGGTTAGATACACATAGTACTTTTATATTTCAGAATCTATTAGACTTATATCAAGTGTTATTGTTAATTTTTAAATTTATTCTATCATAGGCTACATTTCTGTAAAATATATACCAAAATAATGTCCTGCAATCTGCGGTAAATATAAACAACCTACTTGTACATTTTGATCAATTTATTAAAAGGCTGATTTAGTGGCAGTGATTATCGTTGAGAGTTGAATTTCCTTGAATGATGAAATAATTTATTCTAGAACAAGAATTAACCCTTTTACCTACATCTTTGATAATTCAAAGGAGACAAAATAATTGAGGATTTTAATACTTTAAAAATTAAATCTGATAAAAACTTCTTAAAAATGTTAAATATCAATTCACAAGATTTAATATTCTCAATAGAAAAAAAACCTTATAGATGTAAAATAAAATCATGAGACTCTTATTTTCAGGCCAGCAGCCATAAAAGCATGATAAACTTCAAAATAGGTTTTAAAACCCATTTTGAAGCTTTAAATAGGTTTTAAATAGGTTCAAAATAGGTTTTAAAACCCATTTGAGACAAAACCCAAATGAACTGAAATCCAAGAAGTGAGGAGCCCATTATAGGAAAAGAAAGAACCACAGCTCGTCTCATCTTTGGCAGAACTGTTGAAAGAGGAGGAATACACCATAGACCAGGAAAAGAGAAGCCAGTCAAAATTTGAATCAAATTTTAATGACCACATGTGGGCTGGTTTGAAAAATTAGACTTTCTAGTCACAGAACAAGTGTCGACCTGTGATATTTTGTTCCTATAGGTCTTTAATGAGAACAAAATGAAGGAGACAAAAAAGGAAAGCTTAATAGGTACAAGGCGGCTGCCACCCTAAGTCAGGGAGGAAGAGGACAGGGGAGCTGAGATAGATGTCTGGAGACGCTCAGAGAATCAACTACCAACGCTGGGGGACTGGAGGGTGGCTGAGAAATACCCTATTGGAACACTTGAAGCTTTCCAGGAATATAGGGCTGCTGTCTAGGAAGACTCAGGTAGACAGCAGGACTGAAAGGCTCAGAAAACAGGGAGTATGACTAGAGAGTAACTGATTTCTCTGTTATCCAAAAAGCAGGCAGTCAGATTGGAACACAAATTGAGAGTAACCACAGCTAGATGGCTCAGTTTTGAAACACAGGTAAATCTTTGGAATCATACAAGTGCCCAGATCAAAGGCCCTAACAAGAGAAAAATCCTGACCCTGCTCAAAATATTTGAAGTCCGTGGTGAAATGAATCAAACTAAAATTTAAAAAGCTTAGAAACAGCCCCATTCTAGATCAAATTGACTTAGATTCACTACTATGGTAGCTAGACTGACAAAAGAAAGTCTGCTGGGACTTACTACTTCAGTCCCCACCGGTCTTTAATAGAAATGTGTGGCATATAAAAAAATAAATTGTAACCCATGAAAGGAAGGAAAGAAGGAAGGATGGATGATTGTAATTCAAAGTCAAGAAAGTAATAGTCAGGGCACCTGGGCGGCTCAGTCAGTTAAGCATCTACCTTTGGCTCAGGTCATGATCTCGGGGTCCCGGGATCAAGCCCCAGGTCAGGATCCCTGCTGAGCAAGGAGAAGTCTGCTTCTCCCTCTTCCTGTGTTTATGCTCTCTGTCTCAAATTAATAAATAAAATCTTAAAAAAAAAGTAGTAGTCAATAGAAGCAGACTAAAAAATATGGCCCAAACAGAATTATCTGACAGGGATATTTAAATTAATTGTGATAAAAATGGTAAAGATCTAGAAGGAAAACTGTGACGATTCTATAAAAAGAAACTTTCGCAGAGACTTAATCTAATGGAAATAGAAATTTCCAATAGCCAAATAGGCTAGAAATGAAAATATGATTTTAGAAGTGGAATATTAAATGTGTTTAACAGAATACTGAACACAGCAAATGAAAGATCAGTGAAATAGAAGAAAGGTCATTAGAAACTATACAAATAGAAGCATGGAGAATAAAAAATGAAAAGGGACAAAATATTCAAGATATATGAGGCAATAAGAAACAGTCTAACATATATATTGCTGGAGTCTATGGGGACAAAGAAATCTCTGAGGAGATAATGTGAGAAGTATTTCAAAACTTGATAAAAGATATCAACTCACAGTGCAAGAAATTCAGCAAACCCCAAGCAGAGAAAATACAGGCAATAACAACATCAGAAACACCTAAGCATATTATGGCCAAGCTGCTAAAATCTGTAAATAAAGAAGAAATTTCAAAAATATTAAAAAATGAACTATTATATACTTGGAAAAATGAAAGGAAATGATAATGAAATTTCCTCATAAATAATGAAAACCAGATGTCAAATGGACACAGAGCACTAAAAGAAAAAGTGTCAATCTGAATTTTGTATTGAACATAATATTCTTCAAAAATGGAGGAAAATTAATGACATTCTCAGAAAGACAAGAGTTAGAAGCTCTCTATAACAATCGATGTTAAAAGGTTCTTTAGACCAAAGGATAATGAATGAATGATACCAGATTTGATTCCAAATCTTTACCGAGGAATGAAGAGCATCAGACCAAGTAAATATCTGAGTAGGTCAATGTAAAAGACATTTTTAGTATTTTAGTGTTTAGTATTTTAGTAGACCTTTGTAAAGGTCTCTCTCTCTCTCTCTCCCACCCCTCTTCTCTCCTTCTGTTATGTGTGTAATTACATTTCTTTAATAAGATATTGACTATTTAAAGCAAAAATAATAAGAAGGTAGTGGGGGGGTTTCTAGCATACTTAGCAGTAAAATATAAGACAAAAAACACACAACGGCAGGGGATGGATAATTAAAATTACACTGTTTTCGGGCTCTTACCCTCTTTTTGAAATAGTATAATGTTATTTTAAATGTCTCTGTAAATCTTCTGAGATGATCAATAAGCTGGATGTTTATGAGGAGTGCTCTTCACATCCTTACCTGTGGAAGGAATGGGCTGAAACAGGATTGGGAAGGGGGAGAAGATTCATGATCAAGAAACAGTAAAAGCCTCCATCTACGTTATGCAGTTTTAGAACTGACATAGTTCTCACATTTATTCTGAGTTGGGATGAGGGAGCGGGCCTTTTCACCCCTGAGATAAGCAGTCTTTAGATGCTGCCTGTCCCTGCAAGCAAACATAAGCTCTGAAGAGGCAGTTTGACTCAGCTGAGGCCATCCCGAGGGTAAGTGACAGTGAAAGCCATCTTACATCAACATGACATCCACTGAGATAGATGTGTGTCTTTGTACAGGCTTGGAGGACTTGGTGGGAGTACATACACCTGGCTCTTCATGCTGCCATTTTAGGAGGTTGGAATGGGGAGTATGTGGGTGGAAATATTAATTTTTACCTTTAAATATCTTTCCATTTTTTAATCTTTTACAAAGATCACTTTTAACAATATTAAAATTTATAAAGACTTGCAAAATGGTCTTTGATGCTGATTGTATTTTCTAAAGATAATGGTCATTACACTAATTAGAATTTAAAGGAAAATAAGAATATTTCCTCAGCAAGTTTATTGAATCTGAAAGATTTTCTTATCTATATTCAGTACATCAGATTTTCTTCTCATTTTTAAAGCTGTGAGTGGGTGAAAATACTATTCTTGCTACCTTAGTTGCCAACCAATGATACGTGCATTTGAGCAGAAAACCAATTAGTAGTTATTCTTATTCTGTGGTTGGATGTAAGAGTGCTTTCATATAGAAAAACAACACACAAAAAAGTGCACTATTAACCAATAATAGATTCTGCCTTTGGCTTAAGGTAGTTCCTGATCATAGTCTCAGTCCTTACTTGAGTTTCATTTCTAGCTTTGTGCATTTCACTTCTTTTAAACTGGTAATACTGAATTGGAGGATTGTGAAGGTTTATGGAGAAAACTAGTCATAGTCCAGGAAGGAAAACTGGAACAGGTGCATGGTTTTCTCTATCAAAGGTATGTTACTGTTCTGTTTTCTTCAATTTAAAAAAAGTTATGATGGGCAAATGTAGAAACAACCTGGTTTTAGAGCCAATACTTAATATTTTGAAGGGAAATTTGATAGAAAAAAATGTCATGGCTGTGAATAGATTTTTGAGCAAAAATCATCTATAGCTATTTCTGCAACAAAAGAAATATATGAAAATTGTTTGTATGTTGGTAAGGCAACTTGTGTTCTTATTAGGTATTACTGAAGGCCAAGCATTTATCAGCCACAATTGCTCTTACCTAAGAGGCAAATGTTGTCATTCAAAGTGTATGAATGTAAGCTGTTTTTTTTAATCATACGTGTTCTGCAAAGCAGCTATTCAAAGTGCAGTCAATATAATATCAGTAGACTTTGAGATATTTTATTTTAATTTTTAAAAGGTAATAGAATTTCTGTATCTTCCGTGGCAAATTAACACCACCATATACCACCTCAAATGCAATATTGATTATATCACTTTATAAAATCTCCTCCCTGAGCTTTAAGTTACTGACTTTAGTATATTATTGGTCTGATAATTGCATTTCAATTTGTTTTGGGAAACCATGCCTGGATTAATTGAGCCAGTATAAAGCTGGTAGTAAACAATAATAGGAAATATTTGTCTGTTCAAGTGCTGTTATTGCCTTTAACCATTTTGAATTATTAAAACATCCAAATCAATATTGCTCACTTATTTTTAATAATGAGTTCAATGACATGAAAGTAAACAGTTTTAGGAAATGACTTTCTTTTTGAAGCCCAGCACATGTTGCTATGTATGCAGAGTGCAAAGTGAACTGCAGCAGCTTTTGGCAGTTTTAAAATTATTGTTAATTAACTTTTCTGCTTAAATTCCTGCAAGCTCAACTGTAGTTGATGAGTTATCATGCTACAGCCAATAAATCCTGAAGTAATTTCATAAACATAGTTATTTAACCTAAATTGGATTCTCCATCAATTGAGACAAATCAATTTTTAAATGCCATATTATTGTGTTTTAATAATACTGCTTTATGCTTATATTGGTTTACACTTAAAGAACTTAACATTTATGCATTCTAATATTTCTGCAAAGTACTAAAATAGGAATATTATTAATAGTAATAGGAATGGAATGTATACTTAAAATATATTTATTTACCAAAATTGATACGTAATAAGGATGTACTGTGTGGTTTTTGATGCAAAGTGAAGTAGGAATCAGTAGCTCTCAGCTGCAGCTTCAACTCTACCACCTATAATTAGCATGAAATCCAACAAGTCATATAATTTACTAAGGCTCAGTGTATGCCTTGGCAAATGGAAATAATGTGTCTAATTCTTACAAAGACATAGGGTTCATGTATCAGAAGTGCCTTATAGAATATAAAGGATTTTACAGACACTGAAGTTTATTCTTATTGTCTATTATTTTTCTTTTTTATAAATTCAAATTTGTTTAATTCACATTCTATATTTCTTACAGCTATGTTTCCTATGACTATAATGGCTTCAAATTGCTTTCCAAGGTTACCAGGGATTGTATATATATATATTTTTAATGTGATATTTAGTATGACTTGCTTCTGTATTCATAAAATGCATGTAGAAAATGATCGACTAGAGAGTATAATATGCAAAGAAGATTGCAGGTTAAGTAAAACTCTGTGTTAAAAGTAGAATATGTGATTCCAAAAGAATTTCAGGAGCAATGACTTATTTCTTGTCAGTTTAATCAACGTGTAAATAAACCTTTGGTTATTTATATGGAATATGTGCTTAAAATACATGTTATAATTGGATAAAGAAGGTAAAATTCTACTGAAACTCTGATTTACTATTTTCTGAAAAAAAATGGGGATGGGAGAGAGATTAATGTATTTACTTTCTGGATAGCTATTTATCGTGCTAAGCCTGACTAAATAATTAATTAATTCATTTATTAATGCAGCCCTCTATTGACTATGTGTTACGTATTTGTTGCTAGTGCTGACACTGCAAGGGTATGAAAGAGTGCTTCTGCTCCTGGATACTCCCAGCACTGTGGGAGAAGCCAGCGTGGAAGAGATGATGACAGCAATGTGTTGTGCGCTGTAATAGGCGCATGTCTAAAATGTCAGGGATACATCAAGGAAAGGTATAATTGAGAATGTTGGGAAGACTTCCCAGAGGATAGTTATTTGGATCTAGTATTAGTGGGTTGGTTTTACATAAAGACTTCTGTTTTTATCTCTGTTCTCACTTTTTTTTTCCCAGTGACAGAGATTTCAGTACTATATTTCTCTAAATCCTCATTACTAATTCTCAATGCTCTGCTTACATCATCTCATAGAATTTTAGGTTATGTAGTGATCCCCTACTTTGATATTATCAGTTTACAGAGAGTGAAGTAGATGCCTCAGCCTCAGAACCGTTCTTGGAAGATGGAGGGGATTCTGACTTTAGTTCAGGGCATTACATCTCCTTACACATCCATTTTTATGTTACGTTCTTAATTCCATCCAAATTCAGAAAGCATATGAAAGTCACACATATATGAAATTTATGCTTTTATTTTATGTATTCATTATTTGTGTCCGGCCTCAAATCTACTTTTGGTCACCATAAGTTGATGAAGGATTTTCAGAGAGAGGGAAGGACAGTAAAAGAGGGGGAAAAGAGAGGGAGAGAGGGAGAGGGAGAGGGAAGGCATGGGGAGGGAGGTGAGGGGGAGAGAGGGGGAGAGAGACAGAGAGAGATGTTGACATTATTCACTATAGGCAACAAACCAATTTACTGGATGGGTAATACTGAAAAAAGAAAAAGAGAAATTCCGTGCTTACGTGGGAAAATAAAAATTGTCTTGCTGGATTTGTAAAGGTTACTCACGAACAGGATTATTCCAAACCATGAGGTCTCAAATGCCTACTCTGAACCAGAGTACAATTATATTTCTAAGGTTTCAGAGGCAGCACTGTATGAAATAGGAAACATTAAATTAAGTGTGAAATTTTGGTGGTGGTGAAAACTTTACCAGTAATTTAAGACATATGTAAGTTCTTCTGTGTCCCAATGCTGTTTTTTCTCAGAGGTTATCTACCTTTCTGTCCTGATCCTCCACTGATTTTTGAGGTCAGTGTAAGCAGAGATTCCTTTTGCGCACTGATTCTTCATTTCATAGCAATTAACTTGGTCATTTAACAATGCTATAGTTGAAAGAAAAATATCGTCAACTTTTCATTAATTCCATGCATTTCAAAGAGCCCCAATAAGGAGTTCTTGATGCCCATCTGGAAGTGATTAGGTAACCCCATTATCAAGCCCCTACTCAATGCAGGTTTCCAGACTCGGTTTTACTCCTTTTCTTTGCCTTTCAGCAGCTAGCATTCTACCTTAAGGTGACAATTTTAGGTCATAGAAATATCAATTCTTAGCTGTTCTGATCTTTTTTAGTTTGTTTCATTCTCTCGAAAGTGGTGATTTATAGTGGGTCAAACAATGGACTTGGATCCAAAGCCAGTTTTTTCTCTTAATCAAAATAATTACTCCTACGTCCTCCTATTGTGAGTTTTCTTTTGAAATCATTATTGCTATCCAATCCATGTTCACTGGTGATAATTAGAGATTTATCTTTTTGAAATAAAATTTGGTTCTTCTTCTATTTTTAAATGAGTACCAAATTTCACTAGGGACTTTTAGACAATGCCAGTTTTATTCTGTGTTGATTATTTCCTACCAAGACTAATTACTCCTGACATTAATTTTTCTTATTTTCCATGTCATTTGTTAAGACTTGGTTTTTTCTCTATAACATAGTATACTAGGTAATGATTTAGGCAATTTGTTGTTTTGTGTTGGAAAGGATAGGCCAATAATATCCATTATGGATTGTGTAAATTGAATTTATATTTCACTAATTTGTGAACAAATTGCAAGACATTCCTCTCAGATATTCTAGATTGTTCTATCACCCATGTTCCTGATTCAATTCTTCCATATATTTGTGGTCACTTAGTAAGTTAACAGTTAAAATTAAGCATTATTTTCTCTGTGTTAGACCTTCCGCTGTGTTTCCATGCATTATCTCATTTAATCCTCATAAATAAACAAAAATCCTGTAGCAAAACAACAACAACAACAACAACAACAACAACAACAAAAATGTGTAAGGGTCCCCTGTTTATAGAGAAGACACTGAAGCAAAATGTGGTTAAATGTGGTTAACAGTTTAAACAGTTTGTGCATGTCATAAGCTGGTAGATTATGGAGCCAGAGTTGGCACTGAGGCACTGTTACTCTAGGATTGGTCTCTTTATTCTTCCTTATATTACCCCATCAGCAGAAGAAAAGGCCTTGTACAAATGGAAGAATCAAGGGCACCTTGTGGCGCAGTCGATTAAGCCTCCCACTCTTGGTTTCTGCTCAGTTCATGATCTCATGGCCATGTTCTCGTGATCTCTTGGTCGTGAGATCCAGCCCCATGCTGGGCTCTCCGATCAGTGTGGCATCTGCTTGAGATTTTCTCTCTCCCTCCCTCTGCCTTTCCTGCTCATGCTCACTCTCTCTCTCTAAAATAAATACATAAATCTTAGAACAACAACAATGACAACAAATAGAAGAATGAGAGAGATGTAGTTTTAGTGTGTATGTAAAGTAAACTGGTTATATATTATCCATACTGTTTTATAGTCTGGTTTTATTCTCTATCTAGAAATCTATCTAAACTTTTTTTCTAGATTAGGGTAAATACTCCTCTCAAACATGATATAATAATGATATCACAAACATCAAAGTATTAATCAGCCATATTTACTTAATTATTCTCTACTTTTGAAAATTTATATTGCTATTAATTTTGATATCATAGGAAGATTAATACATGTTTGTTGCACAGATGCCTTAACTTAGATTGCTATACCAAAATAGTATAAACTGGATGTCCTATAAACAACAGAAATGTATTCCTCATAGTTATGAAGGCTGGAAGCCCAAGATCAGGGTGTCAGCATGGTCAGGTTCTACTTCTTCCAGATGTAGACTGCCAACTTAATGCACCCTCACATGAAGAGCTTTTGAGTTTAATTTAAAGAAAAATTCTCTTAGGTCGGTCTCTTACGTAATCCAGTGAAAGCCCTTTTAAAAGAGAATCTTAGGCCCTCCCTGTGTTAGAGATGTTTTCCTGTGGACCTTGATGAAGGAAACCACTGTGACTTCTGCTGCAAGAAAATGATTCTGCCAACAACCTGAATGACCTTGGGCAGATTCTTCCCATCGTAAGCCTCCAGGTTAGAGCATAGTGCAGTGAATATCTTGATGGCACTCTGTAGGACCCACCTAAGTCATGCCTGGATTCCAGACCCATGAAAACCAGAGTAAATTGTGTGTTGTTTCAAGTCATTAAGTTTGTGGAGCCAGGGTGCCAGTTCTAGTCAAAGTTTGAAGTCTAGACAATCTGATAGTATGAGTCTTGGTCTGAGTGTAGGAGAAAACCAGTAACCCAGCTCAGCAGTCAGAAAGAGAGTGATTTCTTCCTTTTTCAGTGGTTTGGATAATATCCACCCCACCCTCATTGGGAAGGATAATCTGCTTTATTCAGTCTACATATCCGAATGCCAATCTTATCCTGAAACATCCTTGAGACACACCAATAAAAAATGTTTAGCCAAATATCTGGGTCCCAGTTGTGGTCAACTTGACCTATAAAATTAATCATCACAGGACATATCCAAAAATGGACCTAGACAGGAGCCCAAAAGGCAAAATATTCTGTGAAAGAGGACAAGAAATCGAAGGGAGAAAAACTCAGTGATGATAAAGGAATGTTTTCAAATGGGATTTCTTTCAAATGGTGTGCTTTATATTCTGCATTATAAATTCTCATTAATGAAATTTTTAGTTCAGTTTACACTGCTCACTCATTGTTTAAGAATAATTGTAATCTTTAGACTAAGTTTCAGAGGTATAGAGATTTTGGTCAGATCTGGCATGGTATTCCTCTCAGAGACAACTGATTAACTGGATTATAGTACAATATTTTATTAATTTTCATAGCTCTGTGAGATAGATTCTTGTTCTGCATCTATGTGGCTAGGTTGGAATTCATGTTCCTGAATTACCTTTCTTGTGGTGTTTTTGTTAGAATTGGTTGAAGGAGAAACTTATGTGAGATTTGGAGGATGCAAATGAGGAAAACAGTCATTACTCATATGATTGCAATGGTCAGAAACCGAAGTGCCCAATGAGTTCCAGCTTGCTTCTCCTTTGTCCCGTACTGAACTTGTTTTCTGGACAGATAGGCCTGCTGGCCAACAGCAGCAACAGATCCAGATAGGACACTTGACTATGGCACACAGATAAACAGAGGTCATGGGTTCCTCTCCAGGAACTGCCTTTTCATAATCTTGTTTTGGTGGTTCAACAGGCTTGGACTCTTGGATTTTCCAGAAAACTCTGACTTGTGCACAGTGCCAGTATGTTAGATGAATTAGTGATTTTCTCTGATGTTCCAATTCCTTTTCCTATGTCCAGCCCATCCATACCCCAGCCCTAAAATTATATAAGGGATTTATTCCTGAAAGGCTCTTGTAGCTTTGTTTTTGGACTGTGCATTGAGTAACAGACTTATTTATTTATTCGTTCATTCATTCATTCATTCATTTAATACTGAGACTCAAAGAGGTTGATTGATTTGCCCCAAATTTTACAACTTGAAAGTGGCAGAGTTGGGATGTAACCTAGGTTGGTCTGACTATAAATCAGGGATCCTGAATTCAAGTGGCCTCAGAGGAAGCTCAAGTAAGGTAAGAATGACACAAGGTTAGAGTACGAAACACTTCTCAGAAAGAAACAACTGGCGTCTTCTAGTGTATAGCTCTGTAAAGCATGTAGTCAAATTACATGGAGAACCAAAGGCTTAAATAATCAATCTAATACACTTGCTTTTAGTTTCGGTCAATGAATTCAGGTTTTCCCCAATTAAAAAAAAAAAAAAGAAGAAGAAAAAGAAGCTGGTCAATGTAAGCTACACTTAAATTGTCTGGAGACAGTTTTTGCACTAAAGGAGACTGCTCAAGAATTAAAGGCAAACCTCCATCTTTCATTGAATGATCACCCTGGTGTTATAGATCTGAACCTATGTTCAGTTCTAGATGATTGTTACTAAGTAGAATTTCTGGCTTAGTGTGGTCTAATGTTTTGGTATTTCAAAAAGATGCCACCAGTGAATTTTCAAATAAAATTTTCCAAATTGAATTTTTTTTTGTTTAAAAAAAACAAAACAAAACAGTAACGATATAGGGGAACCATCCTAGAACTGTAGGTCATTTATAATAGGGGACATTCTACACTATAACATCCCTATCACTCTTAACACTAGTAAACGTTTAGTATATGCTTGTGGCTGAGCATTTTTAAGTCTGGAGAAATATGTTAACTAAATCATGAATATTTTTGGATGGAATATTCTTCTATATGAAAGCTAAAATATATAAAGTTGCAGAATCATCTGTACTGGGGTTTTCTAGATGTTATTTAGATTACTCATGGGGCTAAGAATGAAGAAATGAAGAGTTCACACCATCCAAACCATTATCCATTGTCATTACCATACAAGTATGTCTTAATTTATCTCCACTATTAGTCCCAAGTGTACATGATTCATGGTATTTTGTTTCTTCTTACAATCACCCATTGAAAAAATATAGTACTTAATCAATTAGTGTCATAATTCCTACTCAAATAATCCTCAATGCATCATGAAAACCTGTATGATGGAGTTAGCATTTTTTATTCTACTTTCAATAAGATAATTAACATTAGTGATGACTAAAGTCGTAAATATAGTTTTAAAAATATTGTCAATAGAGATATAGATTTGCTTTAAGAATATTTTTATAAAATATTTTCTTTAAAAATGTTAAGATGAAAGTTACTGAAAGCAGTCAATTGCTCCTTATTTGTCATCAATTTCTCTTTATGCTTACTTCTCTAAAAGTTAAAAAATTTTACTCTATACTTTGTGAATGTGAATATGAAGCCTACGTTATAGTCAGAATTGCAGTTGTCTGTATCGCTCAGGAAATATTTGAGTACAATAAATGAATATAGTTGGAAGTGATTTGTAAATAATGTTCAGGTCAGATAGTATTGTTTTCTGTATATAATTTCATGTCATTTAAATCACAAGATTACAAAATCAATTGTCCAAGTTTCTTGTTTGATTCCAAAGTCAACTTTCAATTTTGAAATTTTATCATCAAAACTTTACATTCAAACTTCAAGTTTTAGCTCTGTTATGTAAAAAGCTTGGACATTGTCACTCCTGTCTTTACAAAAAACAACAACAAAAAAATGAACAAACTGAAAATCAGTGGTTTTTCTTGGACCCATGAGAGGACTGAGTATTCAGAGCAAACTATTACCTTGAAATCTGGAGAAACAGACAAATACAAAGAGTCTGATCTGAGATCAACTTACCTGAAACAGAAGACCCTGGAGCTTGGAATTGATAGGAACACTAAAAGAACAATTTTGATGAATTGCTCAAGGCTAGCTGGAGATTAGCATACAATGGTAGACTCCTGGGAGCCACAGTTATGGAGAGCCCACACATTTTTGGAGTTTTACCTCCAGGAATCCTTAGTGATGATCTGAGAAAGAGCCCTTCCAGTCTCTGGCAGGGCGAGGGAAAACGTAACTGTGAAAAACACCTGGAGCTTTTTCCATAATAAAGGCTTACTTTCTAGGAGGAAAGACTTTACCAGAGCCTTGTTGATGGAAAAACAACCACCTACCTAAAATTCTATACCTAATGAAATTATTCTTCACAAGTGAGGGAGAAATGAAGACATTCTCAAACAAAAACTGAGGTAATTTATCACAAGCACATCCGCTTCAGAAGAAATATTGAGAGATATTCTTTGGACAGAGGGAAATGATATGTCAGGAACGTGAATTTATGCAAAGAAAAGAAGAGCACAGGAGATGAAATAAGTTAAGGTAAAATAATTTATTATTCTTATTCTTAAATGATCTAAAAGAAAACTGTTCAAAAGTAATACTAACAAAACGTATTGGGTGAGTGTAGCATGTGGATAAGTAAAATGGATGATAGCAACGTCATAAGGAACAGGAGGGAGGAATTAAGTTTATTCTGCTATAAGGAACCAAAACCAAGTGGAATAGTGTTATTTGAAGGTGGCTTTAGATAAAAGTTAAAAACATCTGTTGTAAACTCTGGAACAACCACTAAAATTTTTTTTTTCTTTTTTAGATTTTATTTGTTTATCAGAGACAGAGAGACAGAGGCAGACAAAGGGAGAAACAGGCTCCCTGCTGAGCAAGGAGCCCGATGCGGGACTAGATCCCAGGACCCCGGGAACATGACCTGAGCCGAAGGCAGCTGCTTAACTGACTGAGCCACTCAGGCATCCCAGTTTTTGTTTTTTTAAAGGAAATATAATGATCCACTAAAAGAGGAGATAAAATGGAATCATACAAAATGCTCAATTAAAACCAAAGAAGGCTGAAGAAGGCAGCTCTGGTTGTAACTAGACCACAGTTATAAACAATGTTTACATAAATCCAAGTAAATCAATAATCATTTTAAATGTGATTGGTCTAAATGCACCAATTAAAAGACAGACATTGTCAAAGAAGATAAAAACAGAATATATGTTGTCTACAAGAAACCCACTTTAAATGCAAAGACTGATCAGTTAAAAATAAAGGGATGGAGAAAGATGTACCAAGCAAACACTAATCAAAACAAAGCTGGAGTAGTGTATTAGTTTCAGACAAAGCAGACTTCAAAGCAATAAAAATAATCAAGGATGACAAGGGGTACTACATGATGATAAAGGGAGCAATTCTTTAGGAAGAATTAACAATCCTAAACATGTATATACTAAATAACAAAGAATAAAAACTTTAGGCAAAAACTGTTAGAACCGAAAGGAAAAACTAATTTACTCTTACAATTAGACACCTCAACACCTCCTGATAGTAATTAATTGACCCGTCAAACAAGCAGAAAATCAATAAGAATGTAGCTGATCTGAAAAACATTACCAATCAATTTGTTATTGGTATTTATAGAATACACCATACAATAACAGCAGAATATATGTTTTTCTCAATCTCACATGGAATATTTACCAAGATAGACCACATTCTGGGCCACAAAACACACCTTAGCAAAAAAAAAAAAAAATATATATATATATATATATATATATATATATTGGGAGGGGGGCAGAGGGAGAGCAAGAGCAAAAAATCTTAAGCAGGCTCCACACCCAGCACAGAGCCTGAGATCATGACCTGAACTGAAAACAAGTCTTATACTTAACCCACTGAGCCACCCAGGTTCTCCCGCCTTAACAAATATTCAAGAATAGAAATAATACACAGTGTCTTCTCAGACCACAATAGACCTTAAGCTAGAATCAGAAACAGAATGATAGCACACTTAAGCATCCAGATCTGGGGTTCTGATGCAATGTTCCAATAAAAGAAAATAAGGTTTCTTGAGGAAATGGCTGACTGTAAGACCAAGACTGAATATTCAGGATAACCCTGGAGCATCTTGAAGTGACAGAAAGTAAAGAAGTGCTAATACCAACATCATGATGGCAACATAACAAAATGACACTCAGGAACCAACTGAAAGGACTGTCAATGGTAAAAGATGGCACAATTTGATAAGAAATAAGTATTACTGGATTATAACCCAAAGTAGAAAATAAACATCCATGTGGCCATAGTTATGTGAAAAATAATTAAAAAATAAAATTAATGAAGAATAGACAAATCTTCCATGAAAATTCCAAATAATTTATGTAGTTATTTCACCCTTAAGCATAACTGGTAGTTTCACACAAGGATTGTACTTGAGATCCTAGTTTTCAGTATGCATTTTCTTCCTTTCCTCTGCCTGGAATCCTTTACTGTGGAGCCTATCAAGATCCAGAATATAAATATCTGGTTTCTTTGAGGGCTGATAGGCCGGTAGCTGGGAGTAAGAATTGGGGCATCTGACTGCTCCTTACATACTCATTAAAGAGGAAGAAAAGACATCATCCTGTTTTCTGCTCCAACATCAAAACTGCTTTGAGGTCATTAAGCCTACAGTCCTGAGTCTTTCTGGAGTTCTATAGTGGCAAATGAGGTTTCTCCTCATTGGTATTTCCATCAGCATTTAAGTATGATTTTCCTCCTTTCTAGTCATACTTCTTTCCACTTATAGCCCTTACATATTACGATTCGGGGTTGCAGATGTCTCCTGTTTTCACCAATGACAGTTTTTGATTCTGTGTTTTTTTCTCCTTGTCATTTTAGAAGTGGTTTTTTAAGAAAAGTGTACAAAAATATCTCTACTTTGTCATCTTGAAATGGAAGTCCACAGTTGGCTTTCTAAGGGTCGTTGCTATTTGATGACTAATCTCTTTTGAAGATGCTGTAAAAGCAGACTGACTAACCTGATAACATTCTACCATAACATTCATCAATAATGAAAATGGTCTTTCCAGCAAAGACAATCACTTCATGACATTTTCAAAACATTCACATATCCTTAAGGAAAATATGAAATATTTTACACCTTGCAAACTTTGCTATTTGGTGCTGTCCAGACACCACCATATTATTTTTTTATCCCCCAGGGTCCATGTAGAGTGTGGTTCTCCTCTAAAATAAATGGATTTCCATTTAAGTTAAAGGGAAAATATAGACCTAGAGTTAGGTGATAATATAAAAAGTTCAAAATTAAATCAACAATTGGTCAAGATTTATTCCAGTACACATGAGGGAGAATGAATCATAGAGATTTCTAACAAAAGTTACAGAATCTATGCTTTTCTTACTTAATTTGAAAAAGACCTGATTTAGATAAAAGGTATTCAAATACACCTGAATAAGTACACAATCTTCAATATTAATAATATTCCTGCCATGTTATTACATGTGAATTATAATCTTATTAAAATAAAGGAAATAGTCCCTCTTTCTTCCCTTTCCTTAATACATGTATTTGTTCATCATGTACTTATTGCCTACCATTTACTGTTCCATGTTCTGTGAATCTGTCAGTGAACAAAATAGATAAAAATGTTTGCCTTGGTGCACCTGGGTGGCTCATTTGGTTAAGTGCTGCCTTTGGCTCAGGTCATGATCTCGGGGTTCTGGGATTGAGCCCCACATCGGTCTCCTGGCTCAGTGGGGAGTCTGCTTCTCTCTCTACCCCTCCCCTGCTCATGCTCTTTCTCTTTCAAATAAATAAAAATAAATAAATAAATAAATTAATTAATTAAATAAATATTTGTCTTTGTTTCCACTTTGTTCAAGTGGAGATGATAATAATTGGTAATTCTTATGTAGTGCTTACCGTGAAGCAGGTATGGCTCATTGTTCTTTATGCACATTAACTCACTTGGCCATCCAACCCTAATAAAGAATGATTAATATATTTTTACACATAAGGAAATCTTGGCACGAAGATGTTAAGTAACTTGGCTACATTGTGCAGCTGGTAACTCATGACACTGGGACTTAAACTCAGGCCATATGGTAATCAAAGATATTAACCTTAACTATTAGACATACAGCTTATCTATGGTATGAGTTCTTGTCTGATTTGTATTTTAGAATCAGCTACCAATAGGAACTGTAATTATCTTCATTTTCCTCTATTTCATCAAAAATATATGATGTCTGCAAAAAACTAGAAAACAGAAAAGTCTTAAGAAAAGTGAACCAATCTGGACTTTTACCAATTGGAGACCATCACTGTTAAAATATGTAAATGTATATGTGCATATGCATGTGTGTATATATTTTGTATATGTATTGCTCATCATGTAAAGTTTTGTGATCTTCATTTTCACTTATATCACTATTTTAAAAAATTAAAGTACCATCAATTCTTTAGCTAAATCTCTGTTGTTGGATTTAGTTTCTATCATAAACAAAACTGGAGGGAATATGTCTGGTTTTCCTTCATTAGGATAAATTCTTAGAAATAGAATTGTTGGAGAATGAGTAAGCAGATAACTTTGTAAAATATTTTGTTCCATATTACCAAACTTTCCTTTGGGAAGGCTTTATTTACCCATGTTGTAAACATGTTCTTCCATTTTCAGAGCCAGTTAATTCAGGACATTTATGCTCTTTCTAATCTTTGTCAATCAGAGAGAAAATTTAGTATCTCACGATAGAAATTATTTTCATTGGGTTTTCTTAGTGACCAAACATTAACATTTATTGTTATTATATCAAATATCTTTGATAGACTTGTTTTTCATTTTATTACTCTAGCCCAAGTTCATATTTTGAAAATTTGTTTCTTTTTGTGTGCTTCTATTATTTTTAGATTTCTTCTCACCCATGTAGGCTTGGTATGTTTTCTTTTTAAATAGATATAAAAAGGTTTGTGAGAAAAATTGGTTGTTGCTGTTATTGTTTTGAATTGTGGGAAACTAATGAACTATTATCACTTATTTCAGCCTAGATTTTGTGTAGTCTTTATGTGACCAAAATGACA
This sequence comes from Ailurus styani, assembly GCA_002007465.1. Taxonomy (NCBI): domain Eukaryota; kingdom Metazoa; phylum Chordata; class Mammalia; order Carnivora; family Ailuridae; genus Ailurus; species Ailurus styani. The sequence continues at coordinate 242,985 of LNAC01000696.1, read as the reverse complement.
GTACATTATCAATATTAGTTACTTTAGTAAGCCATTTTCCTGTCAATATTACTTAATTAACTTACCACCAGCTAGTGAATGAGATTTTAAAATACCAGAATGTCTATCCCATAAATGATACAGTTGCCTTTTGTAAACTCATTCTTTTTAACTAATTGGTGAACATTTGAAATAATGAAAACTTTTATTATTAGTTAATTAATAGTGGTGATTACTGAACCTCTGTCAAATATGTTCAAAGAATATTTTTTTTCTTGTACTCACACTAACTTATAATCACTCATCTTTTTAAAAAGGTTTTATTTGTTTTGTCAAAATAGGCCCCAAATGCTCCCAATTTCTGTAAAGAAAGTTATTGCTATATAAATTTTCATTTTATTTCAAAACACATTGCCAAATATCCTATGGCTTGTTTGAAAATAGGCAGGCATTATGAGATAGACTCTTAAGTAATGGTAACAATAACAGCAATAAGTAAACTAAAAATATGCTGTTTTTCTGAACCAAAACAACAACAAAAAGATTTAACAGGTCACTTTAAGTAGTTTCTATAAACAGTTCTCTTACTTCAGCAAGGCACCTCAATATATGCTATCTGGGAGGTTTTTATTTTATTAAGCAAGTCTAAACCCTTTGTTTCTACTTTCGTATCTAAAAGAGAAGAAAAATAAAGCAAAACCATGTACCCGTGGTTCTCTAAAGTCCTACACTCCCACCCACTGTCTTTTTCCCACTGTGATGGGCATTTAGTAAGCACCATTTGTGCTCAGGATTCTTGCCTCCTGCTGTTAGACTCTCAATACCCATACACCTTTTGTGTCTATAAATCCGGCTGATGCACAGTTTTCAAGGTGAATAGTAGCCATTGTAGGACCAAGTCACTCCCAACTTCTGTACAATATGGAGTCATCTCTCAGGGGGTATATTGGCTCTTTCACCAAAGACCTGGCCTTGCCTGTCCTGCCCTGCTGCCTTTCAGTCAGTATCCAGGCACTTTTCTGGACTGTCCATATCAACTTCAGGGTAAAGCACTAAGAAAGTCAATTTTTTTCTTAAACATACTTTTTTTTAAAAATTTTATTTTTATTCTTTGCCCAAGGGGTACAGGTCGGTGAATCATCAGGCTTACATATTTCACAGCATTCACCAAAGCACAAACCCTCCCCAATGTCCATAACCCATCCACCCTATCCCTACCCTCCCACCCCCCAGTAACCCTCAGTTTGTTTTGTGAGATTAAGAGTCTCTTATGGTTTGTCTCCTTCCCCATCCCATCTTGTTTCATTATTTTTCCCTCCCTACCCCCCACAACCCCCCACCCTGCCCCTCAAGTTCCTCATATCAGAGAGATCATATGATAATTGTCTTTCTCTGATTGACTTATTTCACTCAGCATAATNAATACCCTCCAGTTCCATCCATGTCATTGCAAACGGCAAGATTTTGTTTCTTTTGATAGCTGCATAGTATTCCATTGTATATAAATACCACATCTTCTTTATCCATTCATCTGTTGATGGACATCTAGGTTCATACTTTTAACAAACACTTAAGAAACAAAAAGTGTCATTCTTCTTTTGGACATACACTGAGTAGAATTTGTCCTAAACTGAGTAGAATTTGTGACAGGGAAAAGAATTTAGTAGCACCTGAAAAAGTCTTTTGATGGTCACTTTTTTTTTTTTTTTAAGATCTTATTTATTTATTTTAGAGAGAGAGAGCACATGTGCAGGAGCAGGGTCAGGGGGAGCAGTTATAGGGAGAGAGAGAGAAGCAGACTCCCCACTGAGCAGGGAGCCTGACAAAGGGCTCAATACCAGGACCCTTGGATCACCACCTGACCTGAAGGCAGATGCTTAGCCACTTAACTGACTGAGCCACGCAGACATCCCTTGATGTCACTTAGAATCTGAAAAACAACACAATCTTTATGCCTTGGTGAAGGCTCCTTGGTGAATTTGCTTCTTTGTGGTTTGATACAATTCTGTAATCAGGCCATAACTTGTCAACCCAAATTTCCATGTGATCTTTCCTTTTTAGCAGCTGCATGCTATTGTACACTAAAAGCCTAGTTTATATTCTTGGCCAAATGAAAACTAATTACAAGAAGTATTATTTAAAGATACTTTTTTTTGGTTATTGGAGATCATTCTCATTTTTAATACATATAGAAAATTTTAATCTAGTCATCTAGGAGTAAAATAGTATCATTAATGTCATAGCTAGATGTTGCATTGATATTTGTAATATTGTTATGGCTTCTTAGTAGGAAAAAAAGTCCCTGCCCTGTTACATTCAATTGGATGGAATTATCATGTCTCATAAAGCTGTCAAGTTAATCTGAATTATAGATGTTTGACAGGCAAATAAAGATGAAAATCATTGTTCCAAAAATTGGGAATTATAGATCTCCTACAGAAATATACATGTTCAATTTAATAGTGATAATCCTTCAATTTAGATGAGCAGCTTTACTGCCTTGATAATATTTTTTAATATCAAGGGCAGGATTTTATCTTTCACATCAAAAATACTTTGAAAAATTATTACTTGGGGACCCTATGCACACTGTAAAAGTAAAAGTAATGATCTAACAGGTTTTTATTTTCCTTAGAGATATGAAAGTGGAATTAGAAACCATGCATTTATAGGTTAAAAATAATCTCTTAAAGCTTATTTTCAATCAAATTTTATAACAAATTCAAACCACTTTGTCTCTCTTAAGGGAATTTATTACTATGGTTATTTCTCCACTAAACCTGTCCTTTTAAATCTCTAAAAAATGGAGGAACAATTTACTACAATAAGAATGTTTACTGAAGGTGCTTTAGGAAGCCTTGACCTTTAACTGAAGCTTTCTTATGCAGGCCTTGTGACTATTTTATTTCATAACATAGCAAGAAAAAAAAATACAAAGAAAAGTAATGAACAAACATAATCAAGTTAGCTCCACCATTATTTTAATCAGATTTGCTAATCTCTTTCATTTTTATATTTTGATGATAAAAGTAAATGATCTAGTATAAAATGTAATATGAAAAATCCAGTATAGGTTCTTATTTTAGTGAGGATTAGAAATTTCTGAGCATTCTTTTCCTTATTTTATTTTATTTCTTTAGAGACTGTTGGTTTCTACTTATTCAGCTTAAGGCCAGAACTTTTTAAGAAAGGAAAGAAGGAAAGAAAGAAAGTCTAACGGACTTCATGTGTTTAGTCTAAGCTTTAATTGTAGGATCTTATGCAGCGTATTTTGTGACTTGAAATCATTCACTTGGGTGAAATAACCTAGGTAATAATAGGTAAAGGCAAGATTCAAAGTCCATTATCTTTATATTACTACCTGTTTAACCTGTAGTGTTAAAATTTGTACAGAAATCATATGTCAACAATGGGGAATGGTCAACGAGAACCAGAGAAAAATTGGGGTCACAAAGACAAATTGACTATACTCATCAACAGTGCCAGAGGAAATGGGTGAGGTGATACACTTATTCTACTTTCCTTTCTCCTTTCCTTCTTTACTTCCTTCTTTCTTTCCTCCCTTCCCTTCCCTTCCCTCCATCCCTTTTTTTTCCTTCTCTCCTTCCTTTCTTCCTTCCTTTCTTTCTTTCTTTCTTTCTTTCTTTCTTTCTTTCTTTCTTTCTTTCTTTCTTCCTTCTTTCTTTCTTTCTCTTTCTTTTCTTCTTTCTTAGCTAAGTAAATGTTCATTTAGTAAGAAGACAGTGTGTAATAAAAAAAGTTTGTGTAATAAAAAGCCACTGCATTCAGCAATGACTCTAAGTATCCTTTAATATATTTAATGAAAGAAATTGGTTTTTTAAAAATATTTTATTTATTTATTTGACAGAGAGAGAGAGATCACAAGTAGGCTGAGAGGCAGGCAGAGAGAGAGGAGGAAGTAGGCTCCTTGCCAAGCAGGGAGCCTAATGCAGGACTCGATCCCAGGACCCTGAGATCATGACCTGAGCTAAAGGCAGAGGCTTTAACCCACTGAGCCCCTCAGGTGCCCAAAATTGTTGTTTTTTAATAGAAAAAGTATCCTAATTGAGTTAGTTTAAGGGAATGAATCAACCACATGATCCCTGAGATGGGCAAATTTTAAATTTTTGAAGGAATAATTTAAATAATCAATAAGGCAACTTTTAAAACTTTTATTATATTGTGGTAAGAATACCACAAAGGGTGGAATTCACCCTTTGAATACGTTTTCAGCTATACAATGCAGTATTGTTAACTATAGGCACAAAGCTATACTGCAGATGTTTAGAACTTACTCATCTTTCATAATTGAGACTTTATGTCCTTTGACAGCAGCTCCCCATTTTCCACTTCTCCTGCCCCAGGTATCTACCATTCCATCCTCTGATTTTATGAGTCTATTTTAGATATGTCATGTAGTGGCATCATGCAGTGTTCGTATTTCTGTGACTGGCTTATTACACTTGGCGTAATGTCTTCAAGGTTCATGTACATTGTTACATATTTAAGAATTTCCTTCTCTTTAAAAGAATAATATTACATTGCATGTATATAACACATTTTCTTTATCCATTTATCTGTGGACAGATATTTATATCATTCCCTTATTTGGCTATTGTGAATAATGTTGCAATGAACACAGGAGTGCAGATACCTCTTTGGGATCCTGATTTCAATTATTTTGTGTATATACCCAGAAGCAGGATTACAGGATCATGTGATAGCTCTATTTTTAATTTTTGAGGAATCTCCATACTGTTTAATATAATGGTTGCACCATTTTACCTTTCCAACATCCGTGTTACTAAGGCTTCAATTTCTCCACATCTTCACCAACGCATGTCTTTTTTTTTTTTTTTTTTTT